>CAUYRT010103510.1:0-15144 GCA_963574885.1 Lepilemur ruficaudatus
GAAAATATAACAAATATGAGAAAACTTGAGAGACTGAGGAAATTCTTAAAATTTTCAACTAATTGATCCTGGTTTCTAGGGAAATCAATGTGGGTCTAGGCCTCTTCTCCCTACAATCCACTGTACCCCCTTTCCACTTTACTGTCATTACTCAGTTTTCTCCCTTCCCATGTTCCCTCATCATTCCATAACATAGACTGAGTGGATTTCATAAAGGAGGCAACATGATGTATTTTAAGGGGAAAGAAATCTGGAGTCCTTCAGACTTGAGTTTAAGTCCTCTTTTGCTGGCTAGCTCTGGATTCTCAGTAACGTAACTTTAAGACCCTCAGTTTTCTTATCTCAAATGAGAATAATAATAATGACTACCTTATAGGACAAAGATTAACGAGATAACATATATAACTTTCTAATAATTATTTTAGGGAAGAACAGTAGACTAAAATTGTAAGGAATTAAATGTTTCCAAATTAAAATTTTTAGGCTAGCTTTGCCAAAAGTTCTAATGACAATATTCCCTGATAATATTTCTTCCAGATGTTAAAAAGAAAGAAAAAGCATCACTTTGTCTATAGCTTTATCATTTTCTATCTTACCATGTCATCCTAGATTTTTTTTCTACATTTCTTATTAGCATTTTTTTAAAAAGTGGTTACCTGCTAGTTTGTGGTATGTGGCAAGTTAGCTATGCTTCCAGAAAAAATTGGGTCCCTCTGTCAGGGGTTGTCACAAGGGATAAGAAAATAATAGAAAATGGAAAATAATAGAATATAGAAATAAAAGAATACCCAGAGATGAAAGTAGAGTTTTATAAAGAATGGATTTTATAAATCTGGGGGATTGGGAGACCTCCAGCATTCCTGTGAGCTGTGAGGCCCTGAGTAATGTTTCACATCAGTATTTATTGGTACAGTGATTGGTTGCCAGGGGTAACAGATGTACATAATAACAGATAATTCATTTTGGGTTAAAAGTCTCCCAAAAAGCTTCTAGAGATTTCTTAATTAACTGTATCTATGTGAGCAAATGGTTACAAAATCTTTCTAAGACAAACTTCTAAGTTCTAAGATAAAACTATCACTAAGCAGAAAGGTTAAAGAGAGATATATTGGCTGTATATTTCTTTAGCTAGTTTTTGTGGATTGAGAAAAATAGTCAGCAGTGAAGCAGGAACTGTCCCTTCGGTTAATTGCCTTTAGCTGCAGGTGTCTGTCAGGTGGACACTCTTTAATGAGTTCTCATCCTGTGACTCCATGCCATGCTTTGCCATACAGAAGGAGGTGAAACAAGCCAACAAGTCTGAAACTAGCATTACCTTGGAAAGCAGCTGACTGACTGATGAAATGCCCTCCTGAGGCGAGGCAACTTTTGATATGTGATCTAACATGTTTACATATTCATTCAAGGCAAAGCCCTGAAAAACTCCTGAAATCATTTCTCTCTTTGTAGGGCAACAATTCTATAGAGCAATATTACTCTATGGAGCAACATCTCCCCCTTTTATTTTAGAAATAAGTTGATGGAGTTGTGCAGCCATCACTGCGAGGCATTGGTCTCCGGAGTCTTGTCTTCTTTGGAGTTTTCTCCAGACTATAAGTAAGCACAAGCAAATGATTAAAATAATGCAAAAAGTTACTGTAGTGGAACTCCCATAGATCTTAAGATGAAAAAGTATATCAGCTGACTCCAAACCAGATGAGATGCCATTAATAATGTCAGCCTCAGGCTAGGCATGGTGGCTCACACCTGTAATCCTAGCACTCTGGGAAGCCAAGGTGGGAGGATCATTTGAGCTCAGGAGTTTGAGACCAGCCTCAGCAAGAGTGAGACCCCATCTCTACTAAAAATAGAAAAAATTAGCCAGTCAACTAAAAAATGCAACAAAAAATTAGCCAGGCATGGTGGCTCACGCCTGTAGTCCCAGCTACTCGGGAAGTTGAGGCAGGAGGATCGCTTGAGCCCAGGAGTTCGAGGTTGCTGTGAGCTAGGCTGATGCCATGGCACTCACTCTAGCCTGGGCAACAAAGTGAGACTCTGTCTCAAAATTAAAAAAAAAGAAAAAAAAAGTCAGCCTCAGAGAGCAAATTAAGTTTGTGGCTGAAGGTATTTAGTATTTCTTGTTGTAAGTTTCCAATCTCTTCAGTCAGATTTTCTTGATTAAGTAGATGTTTTTAAATGTTTTCCCAAAGAAATCGAGTTTGATTATATAGATGAGGTGTAACACAAAATAGACTGATATTCCAATCGCAACGGAGTCTAAGTTGTTTTGTATACCTGTGATCTGGTCTCCCAGTAAGGTGACTGATGTTGTAAATCAACCACTTGAGTAGCTAATACTCTGTCAATTTGATTTTGGGTAGACCATAATTGATTTGATTCATGATGCCAATTTTGAACAAATTCAGTGGTCTAAACAGTCTGATCCAGAGCTATTCCTGCAGTGGCCGTGGAAGTGGTGACAGTAATGATTCCTAAAATAGCTGCTATTAAGAGATCAACAAATCATTTAGTACATTTAAGAATGTGGTTCAGTAGTTTGTCCGGAAGAAACATTGCTGGGATTTCTTGCCAGATCCTGTTCATTTTAACAGGTAACCACAGTCCTGTTCTGGCTTTGAGAATATAAAGTGTTTCTTTATAGGGATTGAACTTCATGGAATTGTGAATACAGGTATAACAAAAACAGTTGTTACAAGTCACTAGGAAGGAAGATTCATTATAGACAGCATGCCCAATAAGTAAGGCAGTTTAACACAAGCTTGGATATAATGAGTAGAGTTTAAATAAAAAGTCCACTCTTGGCTATTGTTTGTGTCTAATGTGTGTGTGCTAATCCAAGCCTCCAAAGTGGGCAAAGCAGCTGATAATTTCCACAATTGATCATGAATAGGGCCATCTAAAAAGTGAGGGGCTGGAGAGCTCATACCATTATTGAGCCATGTAATATGACTTTTAAAGTCAGTGTTTTTTACAGACATCAAGGTGGCAGTTTTATTCCAACAAAATTTTTTAAGATTGTGAGAGGAGGCAGGATGTCCAAAGGGACTCCAGCCTAATACATAACCATAAGATGGTGACCCAGTAAGAATGCGTTCTACAATTTCCCCATTGTATGCAGGTTTTAGGGTCAGAAATTACTACTTCTTTACAAATGGGTACATCTGTGGCTGCAATTTTAGAATGCCCAAAAGAAGAAAAAGGAGAGACAGTTAGAAGGAATAATCAGGCTTTAATTTTATCTCTGGTTGAATTGCTGGTGAATAGCCAGGTTTGGGTAGCAGGTTTTAAACAAAGAATACCTCTATCAATACATATGGGAGGGCTTCTGTCCCAACTTCATATTTATTAATTTTAGTGCCCTCCTCATTGGGTTTCATTGGACCATGATAATCATAAGGTCCTGGTAGCCAATTAGAATCATTAACAAATAGTAAGAAAGGTGTGTCAGCCCAATTGACAATCTTATTTAAATGTGGGTTAGGAATATAGGCCCAACAGTGATAGGTCTGGTTACTAGACATGCTTACTGCCATGCTCACCACTCTGATCATAGCAAGAAAAAGGTTTATAGACGTTTTAGGTACAGATGTCCAATCCAATATCCTGTCTGCTTCTTCGTAAGCCCTCTTCAGCTGTCCCCACATTATAGTCTGTGCCTGACATGTTTTCTGGGCTGGGAGTTTCTTGTGCTTTAGTTTCATCCTTTGAAAACTCTCAGCCAGGGCCTCGGTCATATGAGGTGGCATTTTCTGCTTTTTCCCCTAGGGTTTCCACTCCGGGCTTAATTCTTCTGCTTGGAATTCCATATGGTTTGTCTGTCATCTGTCAAAACACAAGGAAAACCTCAACCCCACACCTTTACCCATCCTTCTTTCCATTTACTTTCTATGTCATCTTTCCACCGGATAGGCTGGTGAAGGAAAGAGTGGTTGTCGACTCCTATTCCAGTGCTTCTCTACTACTGTTAAATTGTCTTCTTTGTAAGTATTCATAAAGTTTAGAATAAATAAGGCTTGATTTATTCTATCTACCTTTCCCTTTTTGTTTAAATAACATATTTTTTAACAAGGTTTGATGAGTACATTCTGTAATACTTTGTCCTTGAGGATTATAAGAATTGCCAGTAATGTGTTTAATGTTCCACTTAGTACAGAAAGTTGCAAAAGAATGACTAGTATAAGTACAGCTATTGTCGGTTTTGTTGGTGGCTTGGACTCCCGTCTATGTAAAACAGGAGTATAAATGTGAAAGTACATCTCTAACAGTTTCTCCAGGGGATGGAGTAGCCATAATAAGACCAGAGTAAGTGTCTATTGTAACATGTACAATGCCTAACTTGTGGAATTCAGGAATATGTGTAACATCCATTTGCCATAATTCATTTGGGGAGAGGCCTCTGGCATTAACCCCTCCAGAAAATTTAGGTTGATTAATTGTTTGACAAGTGGGACAGTGAGAAATAATATGCTTGGCTTGATTATTTGTTATGTGAAATTTTTTAATTAAACCTTTAGTATTAATATGAGTTAATTGATGAAATTGAGTTGCCTCTTGAACACAACCAACAAGTAATTGATCTATTTTCTCATTGCCAGCCACTAATGGGCCCAGAAGTTTAGTATGAGATCTGACATGAATAATAAAAAGTGGAAATTGGCGATTCCTTATAATCCACGAAGTTGTTGAAACAGTTTGGAAACTTCATCAGTTTCTGTAATAGTAACTGTTTCCAAGGCTAGAACTGTTTGTACAATGTATTGTGAATCAGGAACAATATTTAAAGGTGAAGTGATATCTTGTAAAAGCTGAGTAACAGCTTGCAGTTCTATCTTTTGTACTGAAGTATAAGTGGTGGTCCACACCTTAGTTGAAGGACCAGAATAACCTGCTTGACCATTACTGCTGCCATCAGTAAAAAAAGTAGGAGCGTGAGGCATAGGCGTGGATTTTACTATTTTAGGTAATATCCATTGAGTTAATCTTAGAAATCGAAATAATTTGTTTTGGGGATAGTGATTATCCATTGTTCCTACAAATCAGATATACTTGATTGCCAATCCAGATTTTGCTGATAGACCCTTTGAATTTGTGAATTAGTAAGAGGAATAATATTTTTTTCAGGATCTTGGCCACTTAGTTATTTTAGTCTTTGACAGCCTTTAAATATAATTTAATCAATTTTGTCCAAATACATCATAAGACGTTTTTGTTGTTTATGTGGGAGAAAAATCCATTCAATTATACCCTCTTCTTGAATTAAGGTAGCAGAGGGAGAGGGTTCTGATGGATAAACAATTAAATCTACTCCTTTTTTAAGATTTACTTTAGAAAGTTGAGCTGTGTGACTATGAGATCGAATCTACACCAATTTCTCTTGAGCTGCCTGAGTTAGTTTATGAGTGCTATTAAGATCAGAGTCACCCTTTAATATATCAAATAAGTTACTTAACACGTAAGTAGGAATTCCTAACATAGGACTAAGCCAATATATGTCCCCTAGTAACTTTTGAAAATCATTTAAAGTTTTTAATTTGTCTAGACGCATTTGAACTTTTTGAAGGACTATTTTATTTCTATCAATGAGAGGTCCTAGACAAGTAAATGGATAATTCCGTTGGACTTTATCTTCAGCAATTATTAAACCAAATTGAGCCAGTATTTGTCTGGCCTGTTGGTACAGTTGTTCTAATTTTTGTTTGGATGAACATGCAAATAAAATGTCATCCATATAATGAATAATATAACTATGAGGAAAACAGTTTCTTAGTATTTCCAAAGGCTGATTGACAAAATGCTGGCACGGGGTTGGGCTATTAAGCATGCCCTGAGGCAAGACTTTCCATTGGTACCGTTTAACTGGCTGTTAATTGTTTAAAGCAGGTATGGTAGAGGCAAATTTCTCTCTAACAGATATTTGTAAAGGCATTGTTAAAAAACAGTCTTTTCAATCTACTATTACAACATGCCAATCTTTAGGGATCATAGTCACAGACGGAAGTCCCAGCTGAAGAGTTTCCATTGGTTGTATAACTGCATTGATCTTTCTTAAATCAGTTAACATTCGCAATTTACCAGATTTCTTTTTAATAACAAATACAGGGGAGTTCCACAGACTGGTGGTCTCCTCTGTATGTCCTGCTTTAATTGTTCTTCTACTAATATTTGAAGAGCACCCAATTTTTCTTGGTTTAGCGGCCACTTCTCTGTCCATATAGACTCTTGTGATGTCCAACTTAGAGCCAGTGCATAGTGGTGCCCTTCAGCAGCAGTGACCGCTATCCAAAATTTGGATAGCCTAAACCATGCCAAGAAGAATGCGCTTTTGGTGTTATGAAAGTCTTAGCCCCTTGGCCTCTCTTACCCAAACCAAAACGAGGATTATAATTCATATTAAGCATTATTTGTTTAGCGGGAGCAGATATATTAGGCATACTGATAAAAGCTCTCCATTGTCATAACAAATCTCTTCCCCATAGATTAATAGTGATGTCAGCCACATAAGGTTTTAAAGTGGCTGTCCATTTATCAGGGCCAGAACAATTTAAAATTTGTTGACTCTGAAATATATTAGTCATAGTTCCAGTTCCAGTAAGTACCATAGGAACCTGTTGTAAAGGCCAAGCCTTTGGCCAAAAAACTTTAGAAATAATTATAACATCAGCTCCAGTATCTACAAGTCCAACAAAAGATTTGCCATTTAGCTTAATTTCTAATTGAGGTCTCTTATCATTAATAAAAGTTTGCAAATATACTTTAATTCCAGTACTTCCAAAACCTCCCTGTCTTAGAACATTAGAATTTTCCAATTTGCATATAAGGTTATGCAATATGGAAGTTATGCAATATGGTCTCCAGCCTGAATAGGATAATCAGAAGTGGAACTCATCGTAACTGAAATTTCTCCTGAATAATCCAAATCAATTACAGCCAAATGCATTGAAATTCCTTTTAAAGTAAGAGAGCCCTGGCCAATGATTAATCCTACTGTGCCTAGAGGAATCGGGCCAAATATACCTGTATACTTCACTTATGCCAGTAGATGGCGTTAAAAGGCCATTGTCACGAGATGTAAATCAAGAACTCCACTTCCTCTTGTTACAGAAGTTAAATCAGCCACCTTTAATTTTGCGGGACCCAAGTTTGAAACTGTTGTGAGGGCTGCTGGCTGAGGCTGCTTATGGCCCCATTGTTCTTCTGAGTCTGCAGCTGCCAAGCCGGGAACTGTTGGACAAAGCGATTTCCTGTCTTTTCCTTGGGGTCCTGGGCAAGGCCCCACACCCTGTTTCCCTGCTCTGTTAGGGGTGGCCATTAGCATGAAATTTAGAATGGCAATTATTGGCCCAATGGTATCTTTTACCACAGCGGGTGCAAAGTCTGGGAGCAAGACCAGCAGGCTGGTAATTGTTAAACGCTCCAGGAAGTTGTTTAAAATCTTTTTTCAAATGACCTTTATGGCCGCCATTAAAACACCTAGAGACAGCTTTTTGTCCTCCGGGGACTTTCCCCGAGGATAGCCTCAGCCAACATTTGCATTTTATAAGTGTCTGACCTGACCTCCCAACACATTTTCAAGTACTCTTCAGGAGGTGCACCGTTTAATTTTAATGGACATAAAAGCCACTGACACTCTGAATTAGCATTAGCAAAGGCCAACATATGTAACATCATATTTCCTAAATGAAGAGGACTAACCATTTTTTGCACAACATCTTGCAATCTAGCAATAAAATCCACATAAGGTTCATTAACATTTCATTTAACATTTATGCAGGAAGGCACAGTTTGTCCAGGAGAAGCTATTTTTTCCAATGCTCTAATACGGCACTGCCAGATTTGAACAATAGCCTGATCATCATATTTTAATTGAGCATCTATGCCAAACCAGTTTCCTTGTCCCATAATTTGTGCCGCCAAGATATCTATTGGTGGATCTCAGGACAGATTTAGCCATGCCTGTTGGCTAACTTCATCACTCCACCACATGGTGAACTGTAAAAATTCAGACGGAGATAAAACCGTCCGTGCCAAAGATTCCCAGTCCCAAGGAATTAATCTTTCTGTTTGAGCCAATCCTTCAAGGAAGCCTTTGGTGTAAGGAGAGTTTGTACCATATGAGACACAGGCCTGGTTTAATTCTTTGAGAGTTTTAAATGGAATAGGCTCATGTATATAGGGGGCTTTGAGGTGTTTGTGCCACCCCATCCTGATCTTCAGACTCCAAGCTCAGCTGTACTATAGCAACAGGATAAAGATAAGCTCCTAAATTCCCATTTAACTGCACTTCTCTGATACCTTTCGAAACCTTAGTTTGTTTCTTAAGAGTTTTTCTAATAACCATTCTCAAGGGTGGATCATGCTTCTGGGAGCTGTTTGCATTAAAAAGCAATGACTCTGAAGGCGAAAGCTTAGAGTGGCTTAGTTGAGCTGAGCAGAGGTAGGAGGAATCTCTAGCTGCTGCTTCAGCTCTTTGTTCAGTCTCCTAAAGAACAAAATGAGAGGGAAGTGAAGATTCATCTTCAGAATCTTTTCACTCCTCCATTTTTTCTACAGACCCCTGCTAAGGGCCGACAGCCATTTTTACTGGCTCTCTCTTATCCTGGCCTGATGCAGACAGATGGTCCTAAATAACCTCCTCCTTCATGCAAAAAGCAGGCTCCAGATCTTTCACTGCTTTTTTTAGGACAGAATGGACAGTCTGTCTTGCTAGAAGAAGGGTTTGAGTCAGATTGAAATAGTTGCAGAGCTTGCGTAATTAAAGAGCAGAGTTGCCAGATATGTAAAGGGATTTTTTCTCCTTTATGGAACAGTTTTGTAATGTTTCTTGCACTAACTGCCATTGCTGCAGGCTGAACTCATCCGGAGGTGGGAACCAACTGCAGTGTTTGGAAATGAAATGAAACAATTCCTCAAGATGTTTCCTTTTTGGCAACTACTCCAACACTCTTTAATAAAGCATGTAACAATTCGATATACTCAGAAGAGAAAGTCTTCCCCATTGGTTATCTCAATGAAAATATTAATTCTTACCTCTTTAATTCAAACCCTGGAGTAAAATCCACCTATCTCTCTCTTGGGTATCGAGTCTCTAAGACTTCTCTAGGTCCCCCGTGATGCTGTACGGGAATCTTCTTGACTCGAGGAAGCCTTTCGCTTTTAGGACCTTGTCGTAAAATCCTGCTGCCTATGCCATTTGTGAGGAATTACCTACACTCCCAGTGAAAATCGGGTCCCTTTGGCAGAGGTGGTTGCAAGAGATAAGGAAATAATAGAAAATGAAAAATAATAGAATACAGAAATAAAAGAATACACAGAGACGAAAGTAGAGTTTTATAAAGTATGAATTTTATAAAATTTGGGGGATTGGGAGACCTCCAGCATTCCTGTGAGCTGTGAGGCCCCGAGTAAAGTTTCACATCAGTATGTATTGGTACAGTGATCAGTTGCCAGGAGTAACAGATTTACATAATAACAGATAGTTTGTTTTAGGTTAAAAGTCTCTCAAAAAGCTTCTAGAGACCCCTTAATTAACACTATCTATGTGAACAAATGGTTACAAAATCTTTCTAAGCCAACTTCTAAGTTCTAAGATAAAATTATCAATAAGCAGAAAGATTAAACAGAGATACAGTTGTTCTATATTTCTTTATCTAGTTTTTGTGGCTTACAACAGGTAGTCAGGAGTGAAGCAGGAATTCTCCCTTTGGCTAATTGCTTTTAGCCGCAGGTGTCTCTCTGTTGCTTGGGCACTCTTTGATCAGTTTTCATCCTGTAGCTCCATGCCAAGCTTTGCTGTACAGAAGAAAGTGAAATAAGCCAACAGGTCTGAGACACAGTGTTGACTTGAAAGCAGCTGACTGACCAGTGAGATGTCCTCCTGAGGCGAGGCAGGTTTGATATGAAAACTAACACATTCACATATTCCTTCAGGGAAAAGCCTTGCAAAACTGCTGAAATCATTTCTGTTTCTATAGGACAACAATTCTATAGAGCCATATTAATCTATGGAGCAACAGTTGTGCATGCTGATAAACATAATACAGAAGTTTAAAATCATGACATTTTGAATTTGAAATGGAAAGTCATCTGAAACCTCTACCAGATCAGGTATGAGTTACTTAGTTCATAGAGTGACCTATTCCTACATAATGTCAAAGTTTGTCTGTCTACCACTCTAATTAGAATAAACTATCTTGGATGAGAAAACAGAAAAACAACCAAATTTATAAAAGATTCAATAGGTGATGCTTAGACTATCACAAAAGAAACAAGCTTCTTATAATTTGAAACAAGAGAAAACCAGGCCAGATGCAGTAGCTCACACCTGTAATTCCAGCTCTTTAAAAGGCCAAAGCTGGAGAGTTGCTTGAAGCGAGGAGTTCGAGATCATTCTGGGCAACATATTGAGACCCCATCTCTACAAAAAATAAGAAAAATTATCTGTTCAAGGTGATATGTGCCTATAAGCCTGTAGTCCCAGCTACCTGGGAGGCTGAAACAGGAGGATTTCTTGAGCTCTGGAGTTCAAGGCTGCAGTGAGCTATGATTGTACTACTGTAACTCCAGCCAGGGCAACAGAGCAAGACCCTGTCTCTGAGAAAAAAGGAAAAAGAAAGAAAAAGAGACAGAAAGAAAGAAAAGGAAAGAAAGAAAGAAAGAAAGAAAGAAAGAAAGAAAGAAAGAAAGAAAGAAAGAAAGAAAGAAAGAAAGAAAGAAAAGAAAAGAAAAGAAAAGAAAACAAGGCAAACTTCAGAAATCAGAAGGGGAAATTTACCATAGATACATGGATTTTTAAAAAAGTAGTATGATATAACGTAAAATTCTATTCCCATGTAAAATAGTCAATGAAATTGACATTATTTTAAGACAATATAAATTACTAAATTTGACTGAGGAAGGTTAGGACAAGTTGAATAGAAAATAACCTTAAAAGAAATGGAAGAAGTTGACAGGAAACTGCCTCCAACCACATCTCATTATCACCTCCAACATCAATGTACACAGCAAATTATATATCCAATTTCATATAGGATTAAAGAAAACGTAATTCTTATACTATTTAAATTTTTCTAAAATATAGAAAAGGTTAACAAGTTTCTGAATTTATTCTGTGAGTTTCAATTAAACAAAATACATAGACCTGCCAAAATATTCCATTAGAAAAAATACTCAATAGTCCATAAATAAGTCAACACTGTGATAAAAAAATAATATTAACATACCATGTTGAAAGAGGATGGCAAGGATGGCTCAATATTAGTAAATTTCCACCCCCACACACCAATGCCTTCTGAAATTTCACTGAGAAGTTCAAAGAAACCAGGAAAGAGCAATCTCACTATAATCACCATGAAGGGGGCCAACCCACATACACCCAGCCTGTTCCCTGGCTTTCTTCTGCCATCAGAGGTGAAGTTTCCTTGCTCCTGTCTTTTACTTTCACACTGAATCCCACACCACATCGCCTTATCAAGGATTTTGCTTCTGGAACTATGTCCTTTTTCTCCCCTACATCTTCAATTTGTTCTTCTTTACAAGATTGAACCAAGCAGCACAAATCTTCTGGAGTATCTCCCATTTTTACAAAGCTCTCTCTACACCCTTAATGCCTCTCTGTCTAAGATACTATTTCTCTGCCATCTTCATTGCACAAGTCCTTGAAAGGAATGTCTACAGTTACTGCTCCCACCTCCTCACCTCCCATTTTTTCTCTTCCACAAACTCTGTAGAGGCTTTTTTACTCACCCTTTCATCGCTTTGATTTCATAGAACAAAATCCAAATTTGTTACTATGGCCAAAACTCTACATAATTGGGCTGTACCTGTCTCCCAACATATTAGCCTTTCTATACCTAATTGACTCTGCTCTAGCCACACTGACTGTCTTCATACTCCTCCAATACAACAAGATTGTTCCTACCTTTATCAAGAATGCTTTGCCACGATATTCAACTCTACTCCAAAGTCACCACCTTGAAGCTTTCTTTAAATACATGAAACCCTCAATCTCCTTAACCTGCTTTATTTTTGTATCACAATACTTGTCATCGTGAGTTAGCCAACACCCAAGATCCCTACCTCCTGGTATGCACACCTTCACGTAGTCCCTACCACATTCTATCAGGATGGTTCTGTGTGACCAATAGAATACGGCAGAAATGGTGGTATGTCACCTCCGAGATTAAGTTATGAAAGAAACTGTGGCTTCACCTTTTACACTTCAATTTCTCCTTCTCTCTCTCTCTCTCTCTCTCTCTCTCTCTCTCTCTCTCTCTCTCTCTCTCTTTCTCTCTCTCACTCTTCACTTGCTTTGCAAAAAGCCAGCTGTCACACAAAGTTGCCCTATGGAGAGGCCATCCTTTCCAAGCAATTCTCTAAGAGTCTCCCTCATTAGTTGTCATAGAGGGAAAATGTCCAGAGAGGCAGAGAAAGAAATGCCTCCCAACCCCAATCATTCACTCTCCACCTGACTTCTTTAACAACCTCACCCTTCCCAAATTGTTTCTAGCATCAACACAGGTATAGGGAGAATGATAGGCATGGGTCTGCTCCCTCCCAGTAAGCCCTGCTAGGAAGTGAGGTGTCCAGCTCCAAATACTGTAGACACTTAGGTAGTGATTTTCTCATTAGAATGAGGAACTGTTTTTTGCCATTTGGTGATAGTTGTATCCTACAGTCACCAACGTTAACATTACTCTGTACCTAAATTCATCTGTTAATTCCACTTACATTTCTTCCTTGCAAAACCTTTTTGCTTTTCATGGAGTTAATAATTACCTCTTTAACTTCAGTTGTTTGATCTTCTTTAAACATCCAAGTCTTCCTGAAACCTCCAACAGACTTGTAAAATTCCTCTGAGTACAATTTTCATCAGTCTCACATGTCAGATAATCTACGTCTCTACTGAAAATTCCCTTTCTGCTGTTAAATAGGATAGAGCATAGCCTGACTTAATGCCACCTTCTTAGTATTCTTTGGTGAAACACATCCATAGCTTCTTGGAAATGAGGGCATGAGGAAAAATGTTTCAAGATCTTTCATATCTGAGAATGTAGTTAGTCTAGACTCATAGTTGATTGATAATCTGACTGAATACAGCAATCGAGGATGGATATAATTTTACTCAGAATCTTTAAGACACTTGTTCCACTGTCTTTGGACTTTCAATGTCCCTCTGTCAAATTCTTTTTCTTCTTCTTCTTCTTCTTCTTATTTTTTTTTTTTTTTTTTTTTTTTTTTGAGACAGAGTCTCACTCTGTTGCCTGGACTAGAGTGCCATGGCATCACCTAGCTCAGAGCAACCTCAAGCTCCTGGGCTCAAGCGATCCTCCTGTCTCAGCCTCCCAAGAGGCTGGCACTACAGGCATGAGCTACCATGCCCAGCTAATTTTTTTTTATATATTTTTAGTTGTCCAGCTAATTTCTTTTTATTTTTTAGTAGAGACGGGGTCTCGCTCTTACTCAGGCTGGTCTCGAACTCCCGAGCTCAAACGATCCTCCCCCCTTGGCCTCTCAGGGTCCTAGGATTACAGGCATGAGCCAACATGCCCGGCCTTTCATTCTAATTCTTAATCCTTTGTATATAACTGTTTTTCTCACTAGAGTATTCAGAATCTTCTTTTTACCCCTAAAATTTCATTAGATATAAATTGATGTCAGTCTTTTTCCCATTTATTGTGCTACACTCAGTATTTCAAGAGGGGCTCCTATGCTGGGTCCTGCATCTTGGAGGGCCTGCACACCAACACCAAAACCAAAGCCATGGTTTATTCTTTTTACACTCAGTAAATATATTTTAAAAGGCCAGGCACTTCCTAGCAATCTTGGAGTCAAAGGCAGGAGGATCCCTTGAGGTCAGGAGATGAAGACCAACCTGGCCAAGGATGAGACCCCATCTCCACTAAAAATAGAAAAAATTAGCTGGGCAACTAAATATAGAACAAAAAATTAGCCAGGTGTGGTGATACGCACCTGTAGTCCCAGCTACTCAGGAGGCTGAGGCAGGAGGATTGCTTGAACAGGAGTTTGCGGTTACTGTGAGCTAGGCTGACGCCATGGCGCTCTAGCCAGGGTGACAGAGTGAGATTCTGTCTCAAAAAAAAAAAAAAATTAAATTTCAGCAAGTAAATACAAAACAGAAATTTTGGGAGAGGGACACAAGCTGAGCTGTGGTGCTCTAGGCTTAGGGATATAGGATTGAGAATGTACAAAGAGAACAAATTAATAGCTTCTGCTCTGGGGCACCAGAGGAAAAATGAATGCTTCTGCTTAAGGTTTTTCATTGCTGGCTGGTCTGAGTGCAGTGGTGTTTACAGCTAATGGATCACAGCCAGTTATAGATTCCTTTATTCTTTCTCCACTGCTTCACTTGACCAGCCTAAAAAAAGTAAATTAAAAAAATGAAACAAAATATTAGTCTCTGCAAATAGAATGAAGTAGTATAATAATACATCTAGGCACACAGGTTCACCCACTCTTCACCATAATTAACTCCCTACCACACCTATCCTCTGTAGTGTAGTTTAGGGAGGTACTTAGAACTTGCTGGAAATTTCATATCAGCAGTCAGACATGAGGGAGGAAAACTTGCCTAGTAGACTTCTACAGAAGCTTGGCCAGGTCAGCCCTGGGCCCCTGGCTTCCTCCCTGCTATTCCAGAAGACAGCCCTTCCCCCTTCACTCCTCCCACCTCTCAACTTGCAGGGTCAGGGTTGGTGCAGGGACACACATGCTCCTTTAGGCTCTAGGGTCTAGGCCAAAGGGAAATTTGCAGGTCACAGGCTGCAGGATTTGAGTCTAAAGATGACCTGAACTTGGGGTCTAGCTTGGTTTATAACGTGTGAACATTTGGAGATTCTCTGGTGCTGGGTAGGTTGGCTGTGTATCCCTTACTGCACCCAGAAAATGTTAAGTTTGGGCTTGTGTATAATCACAGGGCCCCTTCCATGTGAAGAGTCATCCTTAAGCTCTGGGAAAGGTACACTGTTTCATTGGTAATTTCTTTCCGTTTTCTTTGTCTCAAATTCATGCTAGTTCACTTTTTTCTCACCTAAGAGTACTGTCTCTTTTCCTTTTTCTCTATTTCATGGAGGAGTTCCTTAACTTTATATTTCATTGAACTTATCCTCAACTGAATTTACAATTGCC
>CAUYRT010103512.1:0-22569 GCA_963574885.1 Lepilemur ruficaudatus
GAGCCGGGCTTGGTGGTGCATGCATGTAGTCAGAGCGACTCTTGAGGCTTAGTCAGATGGTTTTCTTGAGTCCAGGATTTTGTGGTTGCTGTGATGTTGTCTGATTCCAGAGCACTCTACAGCCGGGGCAACAGAGGGAGACTCGGTCTCAAACCAACCAACCACCCCTTAACTTTCGTCTACTTTCTATAGTTGTGTGTCTAAGCCAGTAGCCATTAGCCCAAGGGGGCCATTTAAATTTAATTAAAGTTAAATAAAACTAAACATTCAGTTCTGTGGTTGCAATAACCACATTTCAAATTCTCAAGATCCACTGGTGGCTAGTGAGTACCACATTGTATGGTGCAGGGTTGAACATTTCATTATCATAGCAAGTTCTATTGAATAATATGGCTCTATAGCATGATATAATGAAAAAGAAAAGTAATGATGGCTTGGAAAGGTAAGCAGGTAATGTAGAACAAGCAATCCAATTTTATATATCAAACTGAATTTGTGGGGCCAATGATATTTGCAAATTATGTGAATACTATCACCTTGTGGAATCCTTTTCCCTATGTGTTTTTACTTCAACAATAGATTAAACAGTAAGCATAAATCATGACACAATTTCAAAATAAAGACTGCAGAAAATTTTCAAATTGGTTTGTAGCAAAATCCCCAAAAAGTCAACTTTCACTCATTTGTTTAACCAGTTAAATATTAAGGAGAAAATAAAATATTTCAAAACAAAGGGGAGAGTATCAATTCATAACTAACAGGTTCCAAACCTCTGCCACCTGCATCCTCTCCCATATTTTGTATGCATCTTCCCCACTGCTGCCCCTCGACCAGTGAGTGGATGACCTCTCCCCACACCAGACATTCGTATTGGGCTTCTTGGTGTTTGGCAGTGGGCTGACATCTTATGCTACCACCTCCAGTGTTTCTTTTGGCATAACCTGATGTCTGTGACTTACAGCTATCCTTTGAGTATTATATTAGCATTCTCCAAACTATAAAAATTATTTTTCTCAGCTACCCTCTGAATAAAAAATGAGTAATAAGAAATTAACTTTTTTAAAAGCAAACTATTCCTGTCTCTCCTCCGAGGTACTACATTTCAACAGTTAAAATTCACAGAGACTTAAAGCCTGTAAGAGAAAGGATCACATGTGGCTTCTAAAAGTGGCTTTAAGATTTTTAAATCAAGAAATACAGGAGGAGGAGAGGAAAACAGAAAAGGGATAAATTTCAGGTGTTTATTATTTTCCAAGGAAACAGGGTATCACCAGCAATCCAAAAAAAAGTAGTCAATGTTATTTTAAAGGTCAACTGGAGTAAAAAAAATTATTTTTTAATAAGATAGGTTGGCCCATCTTTCTTCTTTTTATCTTTTTTACAGACAAGGTCTCGCTCTGTCACCCACAGTAGAGTGCAGTGGCAGGATCATAGCTTACTACAGTCTGGGACTCCTGGGCTCAAGGGATCCTCCTACCTCAGTTTTCCAAGTTGCTGGGAATATAGGCATAAGCCCCTGTGCCTGGGTTGGTTTGGCCCATATTTCATACAGAATTAAATACTTCAGAAAGCTTAAAAAGGAAGTGTACATTATTTACCCACAAATGGGTAAGACCTCAATGTCAAAACTCTTTTGCCAAATACTTTAAAATATTAACCAAGAAAATAATCCATATGAATAAAACAAGCAAAGATTATGTTATTAAATACAAAAATTATCAACACCTCTAATCAAATTTTTCAATACATAACAGAGTATAAGCTTATTTAAACCTCTTAAATGTAGCGATATTAAACTTTGTTTCACTAAGTAAATGGAAGGGATTTTTAAGACACCATATATACAAAAAAACCACGATATCTTGTCATGTATATTGACAAAATGCAAGCACTAAAAATCAGTGTTCCCCCTTTAAAACATAAGAACTTGCTTGGAAATTTAGTTGACCTTTAAGTCATTTCAGCCCAATTTATTCACTTTCTACACAATTTTGAAGACTTGACCACTGATGTTTGAGAACTTTATATATACACAACATCATTTAAGTCTAACACTACACTGCCTGCGGCCACAAAAGCAATAAAACATTTTCTACCTCTCCACCCCAAAGATCTCCGTTGTGATGCTGTGAACAATGAACAGAAAGCTGGATTTAGAATTTAATTTCAAAGAGAAGATTCACAACTTGTAACAAAAGATAAAGGAGTAACTGTGTCCTGCACATAATACAATTGTTGAATTAACAGTAAAAATGTGTTTTTCCTGGTACACATGGTATTTATGAAGCCAGCAACGTAAAACATTCAAATTATCTTATGAGAATTCAGAATTATATCATTGTTGGTGTAGCACTTAAGAGACCTACAGTTAAGGGACCAAATCTGTAAAAATACAGATTCATAATTTTAACAATCATATTTCTGGTAATTGTTGGAAATACAAAGTAAAATCAAGCACCTTTTGACTTTTTACTGACCTAAAAACTGTAAATAAATATCCCTAAAACTGTCTATATTCAACAGGAGAATACAAAATAGTGAGAAAGCTTACACATATATGATCCAAAGGATATAATAATATAAATTTTATTTTTGCATAATTTAATATGTTATTGTGTTACACATACTAACCTTATTCTCCTTTCAAGGGACTCTATTTTGTAAAAAATCTGTCAAATGTCTAATGCAATGTTATCTAAAAGAAATATATGGGCCAAAAGTATAACATATGTAATTTAAAATTTTCCAGTAGTCACATTATAAAAGAAACAAGTAAGGCTGGACACCATGGCTCCCATCTGTAATCCCAGCACTTTGGGAGGCTGAGGCAGGAGGATCACTAGAGGCCAGGAGTTTAAGGCTTCAATGAGCTATGACTGCAGCACTCAGCAAGCAACAAGTGAAATTAATTTTAATAACATGTTATTTAACTGACTATACCCAAAATACTATCATTTCAAAATGTAATCAATATAATAATTATTAAAGGCTATTTCACAGTCTTTTTATATTCTACATCTTTGAAATCCATTGTGTATTTTACACTCACACCACACCTCAATACAGACTAGCCACGTTTTAAGCACTCAATGAGTACACCTGACTAGTGGCTACTGTACTGCACAGTCCAGGTCTAATTAATCCCTTTATTAAACCAGTGGCAAAACTAAATTTTAGAATTCTATTCCTCCCACATCAATCGCTCAGAACTGGGTTTCTGGTTTCCTTCTCAAGTATGTCTAAATTATAAAAAAGGAAAAAAAGAAACCTGTCATTAAAAAAGAAGAAGAAGAATATTACTTACCCATGAATCTATCCAAAGAAAAATTACAGGCAAATGCCCAATAGTGGAAAGCAAGTAATACTACATTTGCACTGGCTTAAAATATTATTTCTGCTGGTTTAAAACTGGTGATCATGCAGAGAACAATCCTGAAGTTTGCACTAATTTGATAAAAAGCTCCAGAAATGATTACCATATTTGGAGCATTCTCATCCTCTGGGTGCTCTATTAACTTGCAATGTATATGGTCTTGATAAAGAACTGTGCTATCATCACTACATCTCTTACAAATCTTTGTATAATGGCCTGGCCATATGTATCTTTAAAAAAAAGAAGGGAAGTCTACTTGTTTATCATTCTTCAGCATTTAGCCATATCTGGTAACCACAGGGCACTCAAATACTTGTCGAATGAATGAATGCCAACTGGTATTCAATAAGGCATAGAACTTCAGTGCTGGAAAAGATCTGGCAGGTGACAGAAAAACTGGCCCAATGTACTACCCAAAGCAGAAATACCCTCTACAATATTTGCAGGCAGTGGTCACCCATCCATTGTTTAAAACAAAAACTGCGAACACTGATGTCCCAAAAGCTGGATGGATCAGAGCCAAAGATGTGTTTTGACTGTCCTGCCCTAAGTTAAGCTGACATGACATTTTTAAATAAATTGCCAATATGTAAAAAAACATATTTCACAAAGAAGTCAAGTGTTTGTATAAAACTAATAAATCTGACAAATTGGCATCCCCAAGTCCACATGATAATTCACTGGTGCCCAGTGGGTACTGCCCCTTTAACAAGGTATCCATTTTAGTCTCTAGGTCCCAAACCACGCCCACCTCTCCAACAGGGAGGCCTGGAGTCAGCGGGCTCCTGACACCAGGGCTGATGGTTTTAGAGTTGTTGAGTTAATGGGAAAATAAAATATTGTCTCTATAGCAAAGAAGTAAAATGAAACAGAATCCTGCTTCATTAATGCTCCTGTTTGGTCCCTGCAGCATCTAAATTTAACACCTGATTTAAACACTTCCAGTGGCAAGGATCTGATAGAATTAGGCAGCCCATTTCATTTTGGACAGCTTGTGGGGTGGGAGCAGGTGTTGTTTTCTTTCATGCTAAGTTAAATCTGCCTTCCTAGTACATCTACTTATTTATCTGGAAACTTCGCTAAAGATAACTAGTGCACTCCCTCCAAGACATCCATCATATTCTGCAGCCATCCCTTCTCCTCTCCTAATTGTTCTTCACAGAAAAGTTTTAAAACTCTTCAGCACTCCAAATTCCCCACCCCCAGGACATAATCTGACTTCATAGGGTTCTTTCTAAAGAAGAGGGAGAAATACCTCAGTAATTCTATTTCTGATCCAGACCGTGGAATGTATAGTGGAACAGAGCTCTTATTTTTTAAAAAAATGCTACTACTGCTGAATATAAGTGATTTTGGCATGTTCTTTGTTGCAGAGGTTTGTCATTTAACATCCACTCAACAAATATTTATTGAGCAACTACACAGTATCATGCTAGGTTAATTCCTGAAAACAGAAACAGTTAACTATATTTCATCTAGTACTTCATTTATGAACCACATAAAAACCAAATCTTAAGATTAAAAGCCTAAGTAAATGATAGAATTCCAAGCAGGGCATGGTGGCATGTGCCTACAGTTCTAGCTACCCGGAAGGCTGAGTAGCTTGAGGATCATTTGAGCTTAGGAGATGGAAACTAGCAGGGTCAATGTAGTGAGACCTCTCAAAAAATAATAGGCCAGGCATTTATGCCTGTCATCCCAGCACTTTGGGAGGCCATGGCAGAAGGATCACTTGAGGCCATGAGTTAGAGACCAACCTGGGCAACATAGCGAGACTTTGTCTCTATTTTAATTAATTAATTAATAACTAGATTTTTCTAAAATACGATTTCATGCAATACATATGTGAGCACAATCTAATTATAAGTAGAAATACATCACATAACTAAAATTCCATTTAATTGTTTGTGCTAAATATTAATATACAAAAAGTAAATTGTCCTTAGTCAATCAAGCAGGGGTCCCCAATTAGCCAATGAAAGTCTACCAGTAAAATATCAAGTTTTATCTGGCAGGATGATTTCAAGCAACGGTGTCTTTCTCCCCTTCCTCAATGTACCAGACCGGTAGCAAAGAGAGAAACAAAAGCGATGACTTCAGAATGAGCATGACCCTCTGTACTCATATTCCCTGCACTCTCACAGCCTGCCTGACATTCCTGTTTTGTATACATTTCTATATGTGCAATTATCTTCTAAGTAATTAGTGATTCACATTAAAAAAAAATTTTTTTAAATAGCACATCACCCTTAAAACAAATCTACTCTTATCCACTCTCTGATAGAGCACACAGCCATAAACATCACCCAAGCAGATTCAGTACCACGGGGTAAATTAAAAGATAACATTCTCTAAAACACAACTTAGAGATAGTCTTTTCCAAAAAGCTTTTTTGCAATATTAAAAAGTCATTCCTACAATTTAAGAAGGAGAAACTGAAAAATTGGACAAGAGGATTATACTTAAAACCTCAAACCCCAAATTGGGCAGAGTTGAAGTTCTCAAGTCTGGTACTTGTGGTCATTCACATACTCTCTTCCATAAGAAGGATACACCTAACAGGATGAGACTGTGGTATTTCCACCCACCTTGGTCCTCACCACTAATTTCTGTACTAGGATCTGGCCCTGAATTTCAGCATCCCCAGTCATTCAAATTAATTTTGATCTACATTAATCCTGCAATGGCTGTCTAGAAAAAAAGGTAACACTATTCCCGACAGGAAACAATTGGCCATGAGATAAAGGTATAGTGTATGTGCTATACATCAAATTAGATCTTCTATACATTACTACAGAATTCTACTGATATTTATGATATTCAAAATCCTTATTTCAAAAAATATTATACATTAAAACTGAATGAAGATAATGAAATCCTCAGGTGGGATAAAATGACACAAAATAATTCCTCTAAAAAATTCTTTAGGACTAGCTACTATGTAGTCTCATCCTTTAATTCTGCAGTATTTATTTACATATTACCATATATGGATATTTTCCCAGTTAGGACTTTAGTGGTCCATTATTTTATAATACCAAGGTCAGAATATCCCCTAAAATACAGACACAGTTAATAAAGAGCTTAACACAAAGTTGGTGTTAACTATTTAATATCTTTGTTTGACATTTTATTATGCTAAAAAAAAGTTAATATCCACTTGAAGTGCATATCAAAAGATAACAAGAGTTCATTCTGACATTTTGAGTGGGGGACCCTTTATAATTACAATTTCAATTTATTCACCTGGAGAAATTAGTCCTCAAAATGACAAAAATAATTTTCCTTTCACAGTTACCACTGAACACATAACTATAAGCCCTCCCTCTCCCACTAAGTTTCCACCACATACCTGGTCTGTTAATTCTGTCAATTTTATCCACGCTAGGGGAAGAGAGCCGAAGGCGAGGACTGCTCTGATTGGAGTTGTCTGATCCCATGTCATTGAATGAATCATCAAGAGTCAGTAAGAGTTCTTTTACACATTTATGACAGATACTATGTTGACAAGGGAGAATCAATGGGTGGGTAAACAGCTCCTTGCATGCTGGGCAAATGAGCTCTCTTTCGATATTCTTAATGGTAACCTTAAATTGAGGAGAAAAAATCAGAGTTAAAGGCTCTTAGTGGGTAAACGCATTAACATTTTTATACCTCTTGCATACGTGCAAGTGTTTACCTTTCCAAAAGAATTAAGAAACACATTTTGTTAAATTCTGAAGTTTCTTTTCAACTATGAAATTTGATACCATCAACGCCCCCCTCCAAATATTCACAACACAGAACTGAAGGGACACAAGACAGTAAAAAGAGAAAAAATTAGCATGAAATATTGGATGATCATAATATTCTATCAAAAATTACAAAGATGCAAATCATCGGGAATAATTCATTGATTTTGAACTTCATGAAATCTTAAAAGTAGATTTCTTCAATAAAAATTTAGAATACAGCACTAAGAATAAGACTGTATTCCTATTTGGTGAATTAACTCTGTGACTGGTAAATAATAAGAGCGGGTAAACACTAGGTTAGCCACTAGGTGTTCATGCAACCCTACTTGAAATCTATTTACAAGCTGAATTATCAGCAATTGTCTACATTAAATGTGATCATTTTTCATATGCTGCAACTGTAATGCAGCTAAAAGGCTTGAGGTTCTCGTGCTGCATATAAGAGCAGTTATCTTAAAAGCACTTTATGAATATTAAAAAGATGCAGAAGATCCTTTTAAAAGGGTACACACGCACCACTATAAGTGCTCTCAATACTGCAGGCTTTCATTATTTTAAGTGAGAAACATTTCAGACTCATTACAATTAAAAACGTTTGATGACCTCATACCAGTTTTCCCATCCTTTCCCTATGTAGTTTTTTTCTTGTATTCCAAAACTTCAAATCTATGAATCCTATGGTCAGCATCTCTGCAATTTTAATGACAGTCTAACTTTAAAGCACCCATAACATTGTGCAATCATTTCAACTACTAGAGATACACAGAAAATTAAATTTTAATTAACTCACTCACTGTGATTAAAAATGTATACTAACTTATGCCCCCTATGAGAACACAAAGTGCTTCAGTAATCCCTAACAATTTAACAGCATTAGAGCCATCAGGCTTTATCATTGTGACTGGGTCTTTCACTGCAGTATCTCTTGCTGCATCACTCAAACACTTAATAATAAAGACCCACCTCATGTCACAATGTTAATAAATTTGGAAAGATAAATACATCTCACAATTCACATCCAAGAATTTAGAATATTCACATCCTATCTCATTTCACAAAGGGTCTGACATCTGATTCAAAGGAAAATACTGTCCTGAATGTCCAAAACAGGTTTGACACCCCATTTTACGCATAAAACCATACGGTCACTTAAGGTTTACCTCTCACTGGGGGAAGATCTAAAAATCATTACCATTTTTCTTGTACATAAATCGGTATCTTGAATCTGGCTTTTTAATCACAATGGATATAAAATAATTCTTCTAAAAATTAGCGCTCATTTTATATTCATTAAGAGGGAAACTATCTGATTAAGAGAAATGTGATGTGATGGCTCCCTCAGTTAAACGGTTTCAAAGGGGTTCGTCGGGAAACTTCGAAAGAATTGCATATCCGACCCCTTCAAACAAAAACACTTATACCCCGACAGCTGCCAGGGCCCTGACGCGCTCCCCACCCCCGCGAGCAGGCAAAGCTGGGGAGGAGCCTTTGCCCGCCTGGGCGGCGGCGGGTCCAAGTCGGACTCCAGTCCAGCCCCACGGAGTTCCCAGACAAAGGGCGACCCGCCACGCGCGAGACACGCGCCCCGGCCCTCTGCCGGCACCCGGCTCCCTAGAGAAAATTCATTCTACAGCCCGAACTCTATCAGCGAGCCCGGCCGGAGTTCCCCGAGTTGCTCAGGTGGGCAATCACCGCATCCGCGCCCTCCTCGGGGCCCGGGAGACCCGCCGCGGGTGGAGAGGGGCGCCCCGGGGTGAGGAACCCGGCCCGGGCGGGGACGGCGAAGAGGAAGCGTGGCCGCCGCAAGCCCTCCCTCCTCCGGGAGGAGACGCTCCCCCTGGGCTCAGGGCGGAGGAGAGAGTAAGAGCCAGGGCCCCGGCGCGCCGCCGGCGAGGTGGGAGGCGGCGCCCCTCAGCCCGCGCTCACCGGCGAGTCTGAACCATCCCCCTCCATGGTAGCCTTCTGCCAGGTGTCATCAACCGCAGGGTCCAGACGGGCAGCCCGACGGGGTCTGGTGGGCGGGTCCCTGCGGCGGCCGCGGAGCCTCGGCTCGAAGCCGGATCCGGCCAGCGGACCGACGCGGTGAGGAGCAAGCCGCGGTAAGCGAAAGTACAGGCGCGGGAGAATCGAGCTTTGCCCCCTGCGACGGCCCCGGCAATCCCGCCCCGCGGCCAGCTGCGGCGGCGGCTCCTGCTGACTGCGGATGGGCCGGCGGCCGCGCAAAGACCCCGCGGGCGCGGAGGCGGGCGCGGAGGCGGGGCCGGGGCGGGGCCGTCTCCCGGGCAACAGCGCCAGCCGCACAATGGGGGCGGGGCTGCCGGTAGCGGGGCGCCTGGGCAGCGGGGCGCCCCGGCAGTGCAGTAAAGGGGGAGTGGCGCGAGGTTGGGCCCTGGCACCCTCGGCCGCCACCTCTCCGCCGCGCTGCCGACCCCTCACTCCCATCCGGGCCCCCTGCCGGGGCTGGCAGCCTCCGAGGGGCGGAAGTGAGGCCGAGGGCGGCGCCGGGGTGGGGCGGCGCGCCTCTGCAGCGGCCGCCTGCAGCCGGCTGAAGCTCTGGCCCTGGCGCCGCGCGGCCCGTCTGTCTACCTTTCAGTTTGCTTTCGCAGAGCTTTGGTGCGAAGCTTCACAGAAAAACCTCACTTCCTGGCTCTAAGCTGGGTGGTGGCGGCGAGGGCGCGCCCGGGCCACCTTCCGTGTGCAGTCGCAGCGAGCACCGCAGAGCCGCGCGCTCTGAGGCGACCGGAGCGAGACCCCGCCCAGCCCTGCCGCCGCCCGCAGCCAGGCTGGGCCTGGGGGCTTCCCCGGGCTGGACTTTGTCCCCGCCGGCTCTTCCGCCTTCTCTCCAGGCTTGCTCCGCTAGATGAACTTCACGTTCCCTCTCTGGTCACCTAGCACTCGTGTTCTGCCTCCTGCTGCTACACGCCGGGGCGCGGTGCCTCACACACCGCACCTTCTTGCCGAGTGGCGTGGGGACAGCCACAAGGCAGAACTTCCACTGCCCGGTGCTGGCCAGGGGTTGAGTTTCAAAGACGGAAGCGGGGGCGCCCCCACGCCTCGCGGCCGCTCTGCGGTTTCCCGGGGCCGACCTCGGACGGAGCCCGGAGCGGCCCCGGCACCCGCGCACCACGCCGGGGCGCCCGCCGAGAGTCGGGGCGCGCGCTGCCTCGCGGACGAGCAGCGTGAACTTCGCATACCACGGATCGGGTGCGATTCTTGTTTTGGGCACACGGAGAACAAATTAACCTGAGGTTGTGTTAAATCGCGCCACTGGCTTCCCGTCTGGCTAAATCATTCAGCCTTGTACATTGGACTTTAAGAACAGGTGCCCTGAACTGCTGGGTCGCGTGAGCGACGCATCCCATTTAGGTTTTGAAACGCGCCCCGCTTTTATTTCCTGTTTGGGAGAAGTCTCTCGGCCGTGGCAAGTTCCGCCGTCGTCCCCACAGCTCTGTCAGAAGCGGTAACCTCTTCTCCAAGCCCGCTAAATAAGGGTGGCAGAGCAGAAGTAAGAACAGCAGGGCTATGCTGGCACTTGTCTTTAGTGGAATACCCTCAATTTGCAGACGAGGTGCGGAAAGGAAGAGCGCCTTGCCAGGGAATGACTCGGTTGTTCTGATCCGGATTAATGCCGGTTCCGTGGCCGCAGGAGCTAGACCTGAGAAAGCTTCCTTCCCGCAGGTTCTGAAGAGTGCTAATCAGGAGGGAAATGAGGAAAATAACAAACGCCTGCGTGATTTAGGCACCTAAATCAGGTCCTATTCCATGTGCATATGTAGATTTTTAAAGCCTCTCAACCATTAAAAAGCATTTTAAGTCTGTTTCTGTTTTTGATACAGGTCTTTGGGCTAAAAATTCCTCTGTAGCTGTAATTTCACATTCACACACCAGGATAGTGCTTTGGTCCAAAACTTACTAGTTGACAGAGTAAAGGCGATTCGAAGGCTTCATTAACATGAATTAAAGGTAAAACCTGTATAAACAATATTTGGGTGAAAATAAATTTTCAAAGCCTTCCATTATGCACGTCAAACTTCACTGAGATACCGTTTTCCACCTGATTCACAAAGTTCAAAAATAACGTTAATGCACTTGGCAAAAATGTGGGGGAACTAAGCACTTTCAAACTTTTTTGTGACAGTGTAGACTGGTACAGCCTATTTGAAGGGAAATTTTGCGAATCCTATCACAAATTATAAATACTTATACCTTTGACTAAGCAATTCCACATCTCACAATGTCGCTACTGTGATACTTGCATGTGTACACAAAAACGTGTACAAAGATCTTATTGGGACTTTATAGTAACTAAATATCTATCATCTATAATGTACATCCATACCATGGACTACTATGCAGCCATTAAAATGAACGTAATGATGAGAAAGGATTTCTAAAATACAGTATTCAAAAAGTACAAAACCATATGAATTGTGTATGCTGCTGTTCACATTTATGCTAATATAGGCAGATAAATAAAAATAAGTCTCTGGAATAAAGCACAAAAAGTGAACTATTATGGAGAACTAAGGAGTGGAGTCAAGTATATAAGACTTTCTCTTCACTCACATTGTATCGTCTTGTTTGCATTTTATATGTGCATGTTTTACTTCTAAAACATTTTAATATAAAAAATTCCTTTCTACTTAATCCATAAACTTTTTAAAGCAGAGAGGGAGGGATATGTTGGAAATATGAAAACCACCATTTTAAAGCATCACTTTCCCAGTTCCCTAGTCACTTCTAGCCTTGGCTGCCATGCTTTGGGTCATCTCATCAACTTCTCTCTTCCAACACTCATACGTCCCAGCTTCCCGGTTACCAAAATTACCAAGACCCTTCCCAGTTCCTCAAGTTAAAGTCCTGTGTGGGTTTTGTTTGTTTTTTTATCCATCTTTCTTCTTCCCTCTCTATCATGGTCAGCCTCAAATCATACTTGTTCTTTCTCATTCTCACAGCTGATTCCCCTGTCCACCCACAGCCTCCCCTCTGCGTGCCTAGGTTACAACGACAGCCTATCAAATAGGCATTTACAGATGACTTTCCATACGTGTAGCCCTGTCCTTGTGCCTCTATGTGCAAGGGGCAGAATAAGCTATAGTCCAGGGCCATAAGCAGCTTGGTTGTGGGAACATAAGGGGAAGGGGTGTATCTGTATGGGAGTGTATTTGAACATGTGTGTTTGTCAGGGGCAGGGGTTATAAGACTGTTGGTAAACTTGCAGTAACAAAATAAGTCTGGAAAGGATGGAAGGCCTGAAATACTATGCTTTTCTGTAGATGCTGGGGAAATTTCTTGAAGGCTTTTCAGCAGGAATAACATGAAATATCTGGGTTTTTTTAAAAAAATTGGTTTTTATTCCCCCATTTTGCATGGCATATGCTATTTCTTGGTGTACTTTCAAGTATACTAGCACCTCCTTTTCTTACAATTTCTTTTAGAATCTGGGTCAAAATTCAACACAAGGAAACCTATTCCATTTCTATTACCCCCCTCCCAATCTGTGGACCTTCATTCAGCACTCTTGCCTTCACTTTGATATCTTACACTTGTTGGTATTACTTAATTGCTCTTCTATCATAAGGGCTCTTTTATCTTCTAGGTCTCACATTCATCTACTTCATGAAGCCCAAAACGTCATTAACACCCTTTCCCCAAACATACACAAAATTCAGGTTCTGGTAAAACAGGATCAATAAATGTTCATTATTTGCTATTTAAAATATAAACCTGTTACTTTGTAAACCATACACTACTCACTAACCTGACCTGGTGTCTTCCCATATTGACTCCTATTATGCTACAGGAGATTAAATTCCTGGCTGAGTCAGGTCCCAGTGACCATGGTGTATGTTTCAGTCAGTGCTGTGAGGCACCACTGGCTCTTAATCAGTTTGGTCTGAGATCAGATAGGGTTCTGATCAGATTCTTTTCAGATGTCCTAAGCAAGAAGTAGAAACAAAGTGATATGGCCACATACCCCTAAGCCTTGCCCTCTGCTGAGAACCCCTAGTCATTGAGCAAGTAACTATGGGTACAAAATCAAGAAAGCCCCTGGACTTTTGGGAAATAAGGAAGATAGAAAGTAAGTAAATCACAGGGTTTTACAGTAGATTGGCACACAGATTGTCTGTACTTCCGGTTATCAGGGTTATAGGCGAAGGGACAATGAATGGCATTGTCTATCAATTATTGACCAAGCCTCTGACAGGCCAAGCTTACCAGTCATAAAGTGTTTCTATGGGAACAAAGGCAGGGGAGAGGAGTCCAGACAACCAGGAAGTTCAGATTTCTACTGCCTGGCCACATCCTACTCATCTTTCAAGACGCAGTTCTAGAGCCTCCTTCTTAGTCTAGTTTTCATTGATTAATCTCCCTTTACTCTGAACTCCTAAAGCACTTAGTCTTACCGCTCAGTTTAACACAATTACATACTCTCAATTTGTACACTAATGTTTGATGTTTTGCAAGTCTTATCTTCCCATTTAAGCTTTTACTTGTTAAAGAAAAAATTCAGTAGGCATTTACCTACTAAACAGTAGTACCAGACCAACAGTTTTAAACTGGGGAGATGAGAGGAACACAGTGCTGCTCTGACATTTTTCCGTTAATGACAGGAGTGTAGTGGCTGCATAACTGGTGGGCAAATAGGTTTCTTGGCCAACCTGAGATGAAGAAAATTGCCAATATTTTGAGGTTCTCTAGCAGGTCCTTTTTTGGCCACATCTTATTATTCCTCCCCTTAGGGTTGCTAGATTTAGCAAATAAAAACACAACCTACCCAGTTAAATTTGAATTTCAGATAAATAATGAAATTTTTGTAGTATAAGTATGTCTGAATATTGCATGAGACATACTTGTACTAAAAATAGTTGTTTATCTGAAATTCAAATTTAACTCTATATTCTGTATTTTATATGGCAGCCTCTACATCGTAATGATCACAGTTTGGATTTAAGCTGTCTCAAGATCCAATCCTGTTGTCCTAATAGCCAGGAGGTAATATCTTTCATCTATTGAGGACCTATTATGTGCCAATAACAGTATTAGGAATCTTACATAAAATATTCATTTAATCCCTGCAATAACCCTGTGAAATAGGGTTTTTTTTTTTCAATTGTTTACTTATTTTAGAGATAGTCTCACTGTCACCCAGGCTGGAGTGCAATGGCACAGTCATAGCTCACTGCAGCCTAGAACTCCTAGGCTCAAGCAATCTTCTTGCCTCAGCCTCCCAAATAAGTAGGACTACAAAAGCATGCTACTGCTTCTGGCTCAATTTTTAATTTTTTGTAGAGGTGGGGTCTCACTATGTTGCCCAGGCTGCTCTCAAACTCCTGGCTTCAAGCAATCCTCCTGCCTTGGCCTCCCAAAGTGCTAGGATTAAGGCTTGAGCCACCACATCCAGCCACTGGAATAGGTTTAATTCTCTTCAGAGGATACAGGTAACAACCACAACTCCTCCCCACCTCCACCCAAAGATTAAGTAATATGCTCAGGATCACACCACTAGATACCAAAGAGACAGGATGCAATGCTGGGTCTCATTCCAGCATCCCTATTGCACTGGCAGGTAAGTGTAAAACATGTAATTTATAATTTCATTAAAAATCTGATTTAAACATTCTTCTACAAAGTAATTTAGGGGATCCTTTTTTTAAAAATTATCTTTAGGACAATGTAGTAAAATAAATCAGAGGAAAATTATTATATTTATGAAATTAGCTGTTTTCAAAATGGCATTACAAAAGTCTCAATCTTCTATTTGCCTTCCCTACCCGCTACAGCACATACATTTCACCCAGTCCCAAGATATAAAAAAAAAAATTTTAAAAACACTTTGCAGTGGGCACAACCTTACCATTAGCACTCCAGTTCAGAGTTTAGCTGTGTGAGCAACTATCTATTCATCCTTCTGAAACAGATCATTTGGTGGTATTTTTGTTTCGGTCCCAGGAGATGTTTAAAACCTTACATTAGTCTAGATTTCAGGATTTTCTAAACCTAATTCTTCAGGGGATAAGTGTATTCTTGTTTTAAAGTAAATTTTGTGTTTGTAAAACTTCTTGAACTTTTTGTTCCTCAAAGATGTTCAAAGTTCAAATAATAATTCACCAAGTAATGGTATTATTGCCTGTTTCTCTATCAAAATTAAATGTAAGTTTTCCAAAGCGTCTTTTTTTTTGCTCAAACTATTGTACTCCTTGGTTGTGCCTGAACAGTAACTATTGAACTATGGGAAATGGGATATACTTTCTGGCTATTGATATATAAACAAATATGCTAAATACTCAAAATATAAAGAGGTATACTAAATTTAAATTCTATGTTCCTTGCCATCAAATCTTCATTATATGATTTCAGAAAAGTGTTTGATGGCAATAAAAAATCACTGATGCAACTCTTTCAAGAGACCAAAACAGTTTGAAAGTACTGCTATGAGTAATCCTAGATAGTGACTACAGATTTGGAAAACTGTTCTTTAGTCCAGAGAGATGAGTTGCAAAAGAAACAAAAAGACAGCTTTAAGAAATAGTAAATTTTCACAGTTAGTAAAATATAAGGAAATACATTTACATTGATTTTTAAACCTCTTGAGAATTATAACTATACTTCTAGGGTGTTATTTGATGAGCAGAAAGATCACAATGGTAGGGATCACTGTGTACTTTAAATATTAAAGTAACCACAACAATAGAGTAAAATAAGCTGATCAAGTTTGTCCTGTGGGTTTTAGGTTACCCTAAGATCAAAGGCTCACCTCCCACATTCAGAGAACACACAGTAAGCTCATTTAATTTGAAGTAGACGCATAAACTGCTGCCACTGGAAGGGTAGTGGATTGGAGGTGGGCATGAAATTTCACTTTTTACTCTGTAAAACCTTCTGTGAAGTTTGAATATTTTGCAACAACCATCTTTTCAGGTATTAATTTATAAAATTTTAAAGCCATATATCTTAAATAACTTACATATGGAGTTTGAGAAGTCCAGCACAAGGATAAGACAATGTCTGGGGGGAAAGCGAAAGAAATCACAAGGATGGCCAACTCACTGGTGCCAACTCTGAGGGAAGGGAGTGGGAGGGGAGGCCCACTACAGGCCTCTGCACTCCCGTACCTCTCAGGATCAGACCAGTTTCATGTTATTCATTACATTACTAACCTGAACTAGGAAGTGGAACCTAACTCCTCAGAGGAAAATAAAGCAAGTCAGCCTCAAAGGGCTGCTATTCCATGGCTGCTATCCAGTCTTCAAATCCTGTATAATCACACACGGAACAGGGGTTTTAAATGGAGCTGGGATGGGGGAGCTTGAGGAGAGTGGACAGGGGATAGACTTGAGCTGAAATAGTTAGGAGGCTACCACTGACCAACCCACCCACCTTCACCCCCCAAAAAGGACAGAGGGAGGAACTGTCCTAAGTTCTTCCTGGGAGAGAGCCTGCTTTCCAACCCCAGAGATTTCAAAGGAACACTTGGCCTCTCCGATTTTGGAAGTCCCCTGAGAATGCTCAAGCGTCTATGCAGGCCTGGTGAAGAGGGTCTGACTAGTAAAGAGAGGCAGAGAATCCATGGAATGAACCAAAAAGTTATTTTGTTTTTGTTCTTTCATCACAGTAAGCATATTGTGATGCACATAGTGCTATTCTGAGAGCAGTTGTTTTTGGTTTTGTGTACCTGACTTGATTATAAGGAGTTTTAAGGATGCACTAATGGCTCTGCCCTACCTCCCATTTAGTGTTTCTAGGAGGCGCACCTGTCTGCCTCACAGCCACCTGGGGTGTTAAAATGCAGGTCCCTGGGTCCTGCCCCAAAACCATTCTCCCAGAATTTCAGGGCTTGCCTGCCGTTGAAGGAAAGCAAAGCCAACGAATACAATTCTGGCTTACTTTGAAGAATGCCCTAGCACCACAGGACAAAACTCACATATCAATCATCCCATGGAGTAATCATTTGTTTTGTAATCACCAAAATGGCATTCTTTTTCCTGCCTGTCCCCCCCGCCCCACCCCCGTCCCCAGCCCTCATACTTCCCAAATAGATGCCCCTGTTAGACATCGCCCTTAGACCTGGCCGTCGGGGTCCTGCTGCGCGTCCTGATCTTTAGAGGGCCGGGTTCTGGCCCTCCTCTGGCTGTACGCCTCTTCGCTCACAGTCAGGTTTTCTTCTGGACTTCCCCTCTCCCCAGGGTCCATTCTTCAGAGGGCAGAGCGGGCTGTATACACCCCAGGCCAAAGGGGTGGTAAAGAGGCGGCTGTTTGGGACTATGAGCGCCTTGGATGTACTGGCCAGCGTGCGAGCAGGAGGCCCCTCAGGTGCAGGATGGAGCCCCAGTTAGAAGAAAGGTAGAACAAGGTTCTCCATTTGTACTTCTGGCCTGGGCTTTAAATGGGAGGGGCGGCCTGAGGCATAGCCCCCACCTCCGAAATGTTCATGAACGTTCTATTTCGGATGAACGTGCTGTGGTTGCAGAACAGGAGAATTCAGGGAGGCGTATGGATTGCCTGGTACCCTTTGGGCTGGCAGTGCATTAAACTGGCTCCCCAGCTCTAGGAGCTGCAGGACCGCGTGGCCTGAAGCAAAAACTACTCCATACCGTACGGGGGCGGAGCTGGAGTTAGGCAGTGTGCGACTGAAGTTTCAGGTGCTCACTCCGGAGCTGCAAAATCATCCCCTTCTCCTTTCAGATGACAGCATGCAGCGAGTCGAGTTCTCCTCTGTGCCATCACCTCTTCCCGAAGCTCCGTGCGCAGAGAGCAAACGCACACGCCCTCTCCCGCTTTCTCGCAGCCTGTGAGTCCCCGTGCAGCCTCGGTATTTCCCGACACGTCCCGCCTGCAAACCACTTAGGAGCCTCTCTGGGCAGTTTATCGGCTGCAGCGCGGAGCCCAGCCTCCCCTGCCCAGGCCTAGCGCCACCTTGCCCTGCTGAGGGCGTGGTCGCGGGGACCCACCGACGGCTCCATCCTGGGTTCCTAAAGGCTCCGGGACAGGTGCGGAGCTGAAATACGGCTCCCTCCAGCATCTTCTCCTCCCCACCAAAAAAAAAAAAAAAAAAAAAGGCTGCTTGAAATATTTCTGGCCTGAAGCAGCGGCTTACGACCTGGAAAGAGGGCTGAAACCGGCAAGGCAGGGCGAACCGAGTGCTGCCCCTATTTACCGGCCATCCAGTCTGACTGCGCCCTGAACCCGCTCCCGCCCACCAAGCCTATCCACCCGCTGGTCGGACTCTTCCTCCAAGCTCCGCGCCCTGACAGACGGGGTCACCCACTCGAAGTCACCACGCTTGACCAGCCCTGGGTGCGCGGGAGAGCGCCCCCTCGGCCGCCGCCCAGCCCTTCTCTCCATCCCTGCATGCGGGGCTGTCCCCCTGCGTCCTGGGAACCCCCGCCGCTGCTCAGCTGGTTCCAAGCGCGCCCGAATGTGCCCCCTTGGGTCATTAAAGAGATGCCATGCAATAAAGAAACGGCGGCTAATTTGCATTCTGCAGCTGGTGGGACGCCCAGGCAGAAAGCACGGACCCTGGGGTTCTCGCCCCCTCCCAGCCAGGGCGCGGGACGGGACCCCGGCGCCCACAGCGCCGGGCCAGGTAGTGCCCCGAGCAGGGGGCCCAGGCCGCGGCGCCGCGCGCCCCATCACTTACCTTGCCTTTAGCTAACAATTCCATAATGTAGCCAAATTCACTTATTTCCCCCGACTCCGACATCTTTACGATCCTTCACAAACTCCGGAGTGCCGAGACGGGTGCATCGAATCTGCCCTTTCTTCTCTTCTTGTTTTCAGCCTGAGTTTCGCCGAGCTCCCCGCCAACGTGCTGTTAACGAGGAAGAGTGAGGAAGCGGGGCAAAAAGCTAGCCGCGGGTCTGGGTGGGACGAAGGCCACGGAGTGCGCCCGGGCAGCCCCGTCCGGCTCCCGCGGCCGCGGGCGAAGCGGTCGGGGCTGCGCGATGTAACGGAACAAACCGGGGCGGCGGCGGCCGTGCGATCCTGCCCGGGCGGGGCGGCGCCGAGGCCCCGCCTCCTCGGGGGTCGCGGCCGCGCCGCCGCCGGGGGTCGGGCGCTGCGGAGACAAACAGACGCGCACACAAAGCTGTCCGCGACCCGGGTGGCGCGGACCCGGCCCGGCGTTCCCTGGCCGGCTGCAGCGGTCCTTTATCGGCCGCCGGGGAGGATGGCGGTCCCGGGCTCCCGGCGCGAAGACCTGGAAAAAAATCCCCCGTCACACTGTCTGGAGGTGCGAGGGCAGAGAGAAATGAATGCGGAGGACGCACAACAAAGGATCTGGCTGCCAGCGCCGGAAAAAAACTCAGTGAAGGCCCAGGAAACGGCAGCGCCGCTTCTCAAGTCAGCCTTCCTGAAATCCAATAGGTAACAAAGACCCAGCCCAGCGCTTCTGAGATGCGAACAAATACAAGGATTGTGTTTTAAACACTCTAAGTGTATAAGGTCGATCGTATCTACATATCCTCTTGATACTCAACTTTCCTTTAAAAAAAAAAAAATTTAAAAAGCGCAAAAAGCATTCATGCTAATCAGGTTCTTGGACACTCTCGCCCTTAGTTACCACAAGCCCACTTTTCTAATTATTTGTTTTATTGATTGAATTAAACATGCAGTGCGTGCTTCTCATACTTGATACTTCTTTTCATAACGGCAGCTTCCGGAGGAGGCAGCAGCTGAAATGGCCTCTTAGGCCATACCTGACAACCTCTGCTTCTCTTGAAAAGAAAACTTGGCTGACGAAAGTCGGTCCTAGCCTTATTACTATGGTCCAGGCAGTCTTTTATCTTTCTTGAAAAGGAGAAAAGAGATAAGGATTTGACTTTTTCTCAAAATAAAAGGAAAAAAAAATCTTTCAGCAATAATTAGATTAGGGATGAATAAGATTTACTGCAAGTGAAACCACTTTCCTTAGGCGAGTTGGCAGAGTTTGCGCTTGGCCCAGCATCATCAGTGGGTTGGTTGGATGGCTGTGGAAAAGGCCTATTTTAAAGGCATGTAAGAGTTTTGCAGGCTTAATGGAGACAGGAGTTTTTCTTGTTTGCCTCTTTTTATTTTTTATTTTTTGAGACTGGGTCTCTCTCTGCCACTGGGGGTAGGGTACAGTGGCGTCATCATTGCTCACAGCAACCTTAAACTTCTGGGCTTAAGCGATCCTCCTGCTTCAGCCTCCTGAGTAGCTGGGATTACAGGCGCTGGCCACCACGCCAGGCTAATTTTTCTATTTTTTGTAGAAACGGGGGTGGAGGGGTGGAGGGGTGTCTTCCTCCTGCTCAGGCTAGTCTCGAACTCCTGACTTCAAGTGATCCTCCAGCCTCAGCCTCCCAAGGTGCTAGGATTACAAGCCTGAGCCACCACACCCAGCCTTTTGTTTGCCTTTTTGTCACTTTCTAATTTCTCCTTTCTGGCCCTGAAATCCAAAAGCATGTACACCTTTCTTTCTTTTTTTGGCACACCTCTCCTTAATGCTCCAACAACATTGCTCCTTAACTCTCTACCAGAACTTTGCATCTTCAGTGTGTTACTTCTCTCTGTGAGCTGGTGCTAATAACCTCTCAGAACAGAGAAAGCTAATATGCTAGATGTTTACAGTTAGAGCTCCATAGAAGGTAAGACCCAATCACAGTGCTCTTGGGTGTAGAGCTTAGAAGCTTCTAGTCCTTCTCAAGTCTGTAGAACCTCATGTATGCCCTTTGCTTCCATAAGGAAAACTAGTAGAATTCAAATAAGGTCTATAGTATCCATGAATGAATTCCTCCCTGATATGAGTGATAATAGGGACTACCCGAAAGAGATATTGCTCTAAAAGTGAAAGTTTTTCACACCCAGAATGGATTCTGGCACATGATAAAAACCAGTGTCAGAGCTGACAACTAATCTTATGTCTGTATTATAAGCAGGGGGGAAAAAGGTAGAGATAAAGAGGCATATAAGCCGCTTATTTCCCCAAAACCCTATCCAATGACCCCCAAGCCCTATCCAATGACCTCCACTTATACCACCTTTGTGAGAAAAAAATGGGTTACATACACTCCTGACTGCAAGGAAGGCCGGGAAGGTGATTAGTTTATTCTGAGAACATCGCCACTCTAAATAAAATCAAGGATTTGTTAGTAACAAGGGGAGACAGATATTGGATAGGAAATTATTAGTTTCTGCTGTACCTTGGGTCTCTTCTGTAAAATGACTAGTTGTGACCAAATGGTCTCTAACCCCTTCCTGCTCTTAATGCTAAGATCTCTGATCTGAGGATCCCTTTGCCATCTGGTGGCACTAGCTGCCACTCTTCTCCCTGAAAAAGTTGCTATTACAAAAGGGCTGTCCACATGATCACTTGCTCCAGACAAAATATCCTTATCAGTTGCCTGGATTCCTACCTAGGACCAAGATAGTGGTGGGGCAGAAGTTTTGGAATCAGCTGCTGCCGTGTCAGAGGATTGCCCATGAGAGTGCCCATGTCAGTGTCCAGAAGTTGGAACATGAGTTGGGTCCTGAGCATTTACTCAAATGCTGGTGGTATTTACCACCTTTTATTGTCATCGTTGTGTGAGGAACACTCTGGAGCATTAAAGACCTTTCAAACAAGACAAGCATACAAAATGAAGACCACATTAGAATTTCTTCTGAAATTCTATGCATGGACTTCAAAGACACAGACAGGGTCAGACTGTCATTAGGTACCAAATAAAAGTTGTTCTATTATTTCTTCTCTAAGGACAACATAAGATTAAAATCATATAGATTAATATCAAACTTCACTCCCCCATGGGAATCAAAGTTAAGAAAAATGTTAATATTTCTCTAAAAATAAAGAATGGAATTCACATGACAGATGCTGCTTCCCAGGGAACTTCCCCACCCAAGAGGAATATACTTAACAGAGGGATTATATGATGTGTGAATTTTTTACACTGAGAAGACCAGTAATATTAAAGGGTCCCTTGCTGTGGAAAATCTGCTAATTGCCAACTTCTATCAAATGGAGAGAAATCTTCAATATAATTGCTCTGTTGCCATGCCAATCATTGAATATACAGATTCACAACACCCTATTTTCTCCTTCTGATGGTAACCAACATAATATTAATATATAATAGTTTTAACAAGTAACAGTAACAAAAATGCACAATCCAATGTTTTTAAAATGGTATACAAATAATTGTATTTGTGAAGATTTAGAAGTTAAAATCTATGATGATGAATGTTTAGCTTTTTAAAAGTTAGAGACTGAAATAAAGAATCTACCAAGATCTAAGTTTTTTTTTTGTTTTTTTTTTTTTGAGACAGAGTCTCACTCTGTTGCCCGGGCTAGAGTGCCATGGTGTCAGCCTAGCTCACAGCAACCTCAAACTCCTGGGCTCAGGCGATCCTCCTGCCTAAGCCTCCCGAGTAGCTGGGACTACAGGCATGTGCCACCATGCCCGGCTAATTTTTCTATATATATTTTTTAGTTGGCCAATTGAT
>CAUYRT010103513.1:0-36025 GCA_963574885.1 Lepilemur ruficaudatus
CCTTGTGCTTGCCTTCTGGGGAGGCGGTCCAGAGCGGGTGGATCATAGGCATTTATGCATATGTTATATGCGGACTGCACCCATCTCTCCCCCCAGCCTTTGCCTCTTGGGTTGTTGTGCTGCTTTCCCCTTACTTTGCTACATTTCTATAGTTAAGTTGGTTTTTCTTGAATGATTCATGTTTAGGGGGAAAAAAATGAAAATCTCTCTTAAAATTTGTTTCAACTCCTCCTGCAAATAAAAAAATAAATGGAAAAAAAAAGAGTGAAAAAAAATATCCTTTGGATGGAGACCTTAGGAGGAAGCAGAGGACAAACTTCTAGCAGCTCTGGAAGGGCGCCTTCCAGCAGGAAAGGTGAGGGGCTGGGGAAGGCCCATGACAAAGGGAGCCAACATGACAGTGGCTTGAGAATAGGCATCTCTTCTAGGTGCTCTACCCAGGGCATTGGGGCCAGGGGGAATGCCCAGGGTGGAAGCTCAGATCCCAAGCACGATTAGGCAGGGAGAATGCTTCTTTTGGGCTAGGGACCAACCTGGGAGCATTCTGGTGACTTCCACAACTCCTGTGACCTCTTCCCCAGTCCTGTCTTCAATCTGCAAGGACTGTTTCAGCATCCCGCAGACTTCACCCCTGCACCTGAGACGTGTGGACACTGCCACCTGCCTGCCTGGTCCTCTCCTCGCTCAGTCCCTCCAACCCGTATTCGAAATCAGCATAAGGCAGAGAAGGAGCACATGCTTTGGGGTCCACGAAGCCCCATTTAAAGCCCAGCTCAATTTGCTGGTCCTGTGACTCTGGGAAAGTGATATATCCTTCTTGAGGCTTTAATTCCTCTTCTGTAAAGTGGGGACAGTATCGCCCAGTTTTCTGAACTGTTGGGAAGATTAACTGAGATGATGGCTAAGAAAGGGCTTGTCCAAACAAATGGTAGGAATCAAGGTCAGCTCCTCCCATCCTGAGTGGGGGGAAGCTGTGCCTGGGAAAGACAAGAAAGTCAGTAGGGGCTGCTCAGAAATCAGGTGGCAGAAGCACAGCTGTGGGTACAGTCTTCCTTCCCTGCCCATCCAGAGCTGGGAGCCAGCAGCTTTGGAAGCCCCCAAAGTTCACCTCACCCTACTTCTCCAAGAGCCTTAAAACTGAGAAGAAAATTTCCAGAAGAGGAAAGGACCCCAGCCACGTCCCTGCATTGCCCCACTCCACTGAGTGATCAGTGTCACCTTCCTTCTTCTTAGTCTCTCCTCAGCCTTCTCTCCCTCCTCTCCGCCCCAGCTCCTCCTCCTCCTGCCTTTGCCAGGTCTCTAACCTTGACCTTGACAGTGTGGAGAGGTGGGCATAGGAGCTCTGCCTTGCCCCCCCATATTGGAGCCCATCAAAGGTAAGGACTCTGACTCCCCCAAACTTGGGCTCCACCAAGCCTGTGTCCCCGAGTCCCTCTGGCCTTCTTCCCAGCTTGGGCTGGCTCCCAGGTCTCAGTGGCCCAGCTGTTCCTCAGTGCCCCCTTCAAGTCTGCCAGCCCCTGTCCTTCCATGCTGTCTTGCCTGTTCCTTGCCCCAGATCCTCAGCTGCCTGGGAGCCCTACTACCCCTAGGCTGGCTAGATTTGGGGGAACAGAAGAGACTGGTGTGCACTGGGGCCTAGGAAGAGGTGGTGGATGTGGCTCAGTGCAGGGCCTTGGGTGGGGGAGGAGGAGTCCAGATGGAACAGTCTCCCACCTGTTACCCCCTCCCAGCCCAGACAGAGCCAGGCTCTCCTAGCAACCGTACAGTAGCAGGGGGCTGGGAAGAGGGGTGGTGGCTGGGAAAGTGGGGCGGGGGAACAATGATATCATAAATTATCCCCAGCCCCTCCCTTCCAGCCTGCCTTCCTCAGCTAAGAAGGGCCTCCTTTTTCTCTCCACCTGCTCCTCATTCAGGATTCCCTCAGCAAGGCTGGCCCCTGCTCAGTGCCCCTCATAGATGCCCCAGAATTGTCAAGGTGACAATTCTGTTTTCCAGTTGGGCTCCAGAAGAAAGGAGCTCTTGCTATCCTAGGATTTTTTTAGGAACACTGTTGGAACCTAACCAATGGCAGGAGGTGGGAGACAGGTTCCCAAGAGCAGCCCCCCTGCGAAAGCCTGGAAGACCATCCCTCTCCAAAGGTCTCTGGCTCCTGCCTCTTCTTTTGGGTGCTGATGGGGGCAGGAAGAGGGAATGTCAAAGCATTTTGTGGCACTGACTCCTCTTCTCTAAACAAAAAGTTTGAGTGGGGGCCCCCAAGTCTTTAAGGGGCACTTGGACCTATAGCCAAGCTAGCCAAGTCTCAGTTTCCCTACAGCTGAAGTCCAGGAATCTTCATAAAGTGACTAAAGCTAGCTGGCAGTTCTTTCCTTACCTTCAACTCAGCCACGTCAAGCCAAGGGTCCAAGAGCTGATGCCACAGCAGTACAGATCTTGGATAGCCATTGGAAAGGACTTCCCAAGACAGGAATAAGCAAGGTCATGGAATTTCCTGGCTAGAGAGAGGAAAGTTCTGTTATAGAAACAGGAAACTGGGTGAGAACTCAGTTTGAAACCTATCTCATTAATTTTTTCTTAGCCATATAAAATAACACATTGAGAGTGTTTGGCTCAGAGCCTGACACGTAGTAAGTCTCCACTTGGGCCATTTAAAAAAATTCATATATTAATATGAATTTTTATTGAACGGCTATCAGGAAGAAGGGATAAATCCCTAGAGACCTGTCCCCCACCCTCCAGGAACCCCAAGGGAAGATCCAGATCGGAGGTGGTGCCCTGAGTACAAGATGGCAGCCAATTGTCATGGCAACAGCAGAAGAAGGAGTCTGGTTGGTTGTGGGGGCGGTGCTGGGAGGCCAGCTGGTGCCAGATGGACAAACCCAGCAGAAGGCAGCCCCAGCCGGGTGAAGCTCATGCCCTGTGCCCAGGGCTCAGCCTCCATATGCCAGCCTCAGCCTGGTCCTTCCCTCCAGGCCCAAAGGGCCCATTGCTATCTGTGGGGGTTGATGCCAAAACCATTTCTCCTCCTGGCTCTTGCTTGTACGACAAGGAATAACTGCTTAGAGACAAAAGACCCTACTGCTCAAAGTCTTCCTGGCCCATGGGCCTGGGGACCTAAATAGGTCTGGATTCAGCTCCCTCCTGACAATGCCGAGGAGCCATAAATTCAGGGAATTGAGAGGGTCCCACGTAGCAGGGCTGGAGCTACACGCAGTACACACACTGGAGGTCCCACCACACCTGGCTCACGCTTTCTCTGGAGGACTGGAGCTGAGGGCCACAGGGACATGGAACTTCACCCTACCTGTCCTCTCCTCCTGGTACTGCTGGACTGTACTCTCACGTGGCCAGGGGAAGTTCTGAGAAGGATGAAAGAAGCTGCGGTGATGGAGTTAACAGCAGTCTCAGCGAGATGCTCACCTACTGGAGACCACAAGAGCTCCAGCCACAGGGCCCAGCTGTGCTTCTCAGTTGGGCCTTCACTACGGGTTGCACTGCACCCAGAGCCCCTCTGCTCTCCCCCCAGGAATCCACAGCCCTCACGTCCAAATCCAGAAACCCTCCCTGATTGCCCCTGCCTACCTCCAATGGCCCCTGTAACCGTGTCCCTCAGCATCTAGTATTTAGCACCGGGGATCTACACACAGTCTTCACAATAACCAAGGAAGGCAGCAGGCTCCAAAGACGTTAAGAGACTTGCCTAAGATCACCCAGCTAGTAAGCGGGGAAAGTCAGAATTTGTATCCTGACCAACCTGTTCAGTTCCAGAGCCAAAACCCGTCCTGGTGGACGGAGCCCTTCTACCTATCAAATCCGTGAGCATCTGCAAGCTGACGCTGTGTCTGCTGTCATTCTACTGCTTCAAGCACCCTAAGTCCAAGCAGTTATTAGAAGGGCCATTGTGCCCAACAAGGACTTGGAGGCAGGGCAGAAGTGTCACTGAGGCCAGGCCAGGAAAGGAACCTTCCCTGGGGAAGATAAGATGGGTATGGAGACTGAGGTGGCCTCAGGACTCCTTTTTGGTTCTGGTAAATCTCTTTCCCCCCTCCCAACGCAGCCTTCCTTGGATGGGGTGTGCCGTGCAGGGGCTGGAGTCCTATGTTGGGGAGGGGAGAGGAGGCTCAAGTGGGATCAGTCCCAAGAGCGCCCTGAAAGGGAAGGTATGAGTTGGGTAGGGAAGGCCGGAGAGGCCTGACAGGATCAGGAGTGACAGCCAGGGGGACATGGGGCTCTGACTAGATGACAGAGAGAAAGCCCGTCCCAGGAACGACTCGACCAGACCACGATGGCCTCACTCTGAGACGCTGGCCTGGCCTCAACTTCTCGTTATTTCCTGCCTGGACCTGGGTAAAGCCTGAGGCCACCCCTCAGCCCTCCCTTCCTCCAACCCCATTCCACCCCAGCCTCTGGGAGCTAAGCCCCCTCACCTGACAGGGCCACTTCCATGGCCACTCACAGAGAGGTCTTTGTGCACAGGCTGGGCCTGGGGGATGGGCGGTAGCGGGCACCCCGCTTACATTCCACCTGGCTGTCTCTCCAGCCTCTCACCCCCTTTCTCTAGGAAGAATCCCCTTGGAGCCCTGGCCCTGGATCCCTCTCACCCCCATGCTCACTCCCTCCTCCCAGAAGTTGCCAGGACAGAACCCCCTTCTCTGCTTCTTTGTTGCAGCCTCCTCAGCCTGGCAACCCTTGACCTACTGAAACTTTTTTTTCAGCATGTACGAAAGCTCAGAGACTAGCTGGCTGCCCCACACAGTCCGGGCCGGTATCGCTGCCCGCTAACTCCCTGCAGCCCGTCTCCTGCTCTTAGTGCTGGGGACCACCAACCTCAGCTTCTTCATCTCTCTCCAGGGAGCCCCCACAAGCCTGCCCAACCCCATGTGTGTGTCGGGGAGCGGGGAGGTAGATACGCGTCCCTTCCTCAGGTGGCTTCCAGGCCTTCCGTCTGTGCCTTTATTTGTTCAGAAGTAGCTGAGAGCCAGTTAAATGTCTGGCTGGGCTCAGTGGGCAGCCAGATGCAGGCGTCCCCACGCCTCCCAGGAGTGATTATGTGTTGCTCCTTACCACACCCTCCCCCTGGCATCCCGGCTGTCGGCTGACCTCCCCAGTACCCACATCACTAAATCCAGCCTCCTTGGCACCACAGAGAAGGCTCTTCACAGTGGGACTTCTGCCTCCATTCCCCGTCTCCTCCCGGCACAGACTCCCTTTGATGGGCAGTGAGTCCCCAAACACACCACCCCTTCCCTTACCTCCCTGCCTCCTGGTGTTCACACATGCTGGCTGCTCTCCACCACCCACCTCACCGGACTCCTGACACTGACAAACTCCTGCTTGTCTTTTTTCACTTATCTCTTGATGCCCTCCAGGAAGGCTTCCTGAGTGCCTCTGAGGTGGCCCCGCTCCCTCCCTTGCCCCCACAGCACTCTGCGCAGGTCTTCAGGACAGCCCTCTTCACACCGCCTTGCCATAATTTGTGTGTCTGCCTCCCCACCGGACTGCTGGCTCTTCATAGCAGCTCCGTATTCCACCTTTTCCTTCAGCATGGCGCCTGGCACGCAGGCGGCACTCAGTGAATGCCTGCTGAATGAATGGGCTGACACGGAGGCAGAGGGCAGGGAAAGAAAGGTGGATGCGAGAGAGGTGCTTCGAAGAAGGAAGTGATGGGTTTTGATGTGACCAATTTTGATGCAGGGACAAGTCCAGGATGAAGTTCAAGATTTGAACCTGAAGGCCTAGGGGCTTAATGATGCCACTGATAGAGATGAGAAAGCAGGAACATGGGGCAAGACTTGAAGCACAATGCTGGTGAGCATCTGGTCCCCCCGGGGAATGGCCCACCTCCTGAGTTTTGGTGGCAGATTGTACTTATGTGCCACTACAGAGGCTAAAAACACAGGTCCCTTCCCAGCCCTCCTTGCACTAGGCCTGGGCATGTGATCCAGGCTTGGCCAAGCAGCCGCACTAGTCCAGCCTCTCATCTGAGAGATAATAGCAGGACTCCAAGTGGTAGGTAGGGAGGGTGTGAATTTGGAGTTTAGGAGAGGTCAAGACTAAAGAAATGAGTGAGAGTTTAGAACTTCAGATAATGGCTGAAATGATAAAAGTGGAGCAAGAGGAGTGAGCAGGAAGAGAAAAAGACTATGAACAGCAGAACCTTGGGAACCCTTCTGGATGGGGAACTGGTTGATTCAGATGACTGAATCAATGGAACCAAGAACGACTAATCATGGATATAACAGAAGAACAAAAGGCCAAAAGGGAAGGCTGGGAAGACAGCATGAACTTTTCCACAAAGGTCAGGGAGAACCAGGCCTGAGGAAGGGCCAGTGGGCCTTGTTGTAGCTGTGAGAGGGCACCGTGTCACCAGTTATGAAGACGGAAGCCAGACAGCTGGGCTGAGGAGAGAAGGTGGAGCATCACCTCAAGTACAGGGAGGCCTTTCACAGGCCCCAGCGAGACCCTCAAACTGGCAGATGGTACTGCCTGCCCACACCTCGCCCTCCCCCTGCTCCTGCAGAGAGTCCCAGTTCTGATTCCCCCAGTACTTTTTACACTGCCCACAGCCCTCCAAGTCCTCTGGGAACTAAGCGCAGTGCTGGGGCCCCACTGCCACCCCTGCTCCTGTGCAGAAGTACGCGTGCCCTGTGGGAGCCACCATTCCTGGTCTCCCACTTTCCTTCTCCCCCTGTCTTCTCTTCCTAGTTCCACCAGTAGGAAGATTCAACAATATTCCTGGCCAGCAAGAAAGTCCTTCTTGTGGCCTCGCTCTCCTTCATGCCCGCCAGCCAGGGCTGGCTCTCGGCGCACACCTGTCAGAAGCGGCCATTTTACAGGCGCCAGCTACCTAAGATGGCGGCCTCCCGCCTCCCTCCGCTTCCGTTCCCACAGCCTTGCCTCCTACCCCTGCCTCTTTCTTTCTGAAGCCTGAGCCCAACAAGGTGGGGGGCCAGGCTGGGGAGCCAAGGCCAGAGGAAGCAAGACAAAAAAGGACAGAAAAGCCGGCCCCTTGGCATCTCTCTTTGGCATTTGAGTCCAGCTCAGGGAGGGAGGGCAGAGGGAAGAAAGAAAGTAGTGTGAGTTTTTATTTCTGTCCTCTTCCTGCCACCTCCCCTTGGCCCCTCCCCCCACACTTTGATGAAAACAAAATCTCTCCCCTATTCTCTCTTCTCCAATCCCCCTCCCCTTTTTTCCTGGCTTCTACCAGGAGCCTCCTGGAATGCAAATGAACTGTATTATGCAAATATATGCAAATCAGGCTTAACGAGCAGAAGGAGGGGCAGAATGCCTAATGAGTAATGGCGGAGGGTGCAGATGGAGGGTGGCAGGAATGGCCCCCTCCTGTTTTCTGTTCCCACAGCCTGGAGGTGTGCTGGGGGTAGCAGGGTGTCCCTCACTTCTGGGAAAGAGTCAAGGCCCCATCGCTTCAGCTGAGAAGGCCTAAGATGGCCTTGGCTATAGGTGAGGGGCAAGAGAGCATAGAAAGACAAGGGGTTAAGTATAAGCAACTGTGCCCACTTGCACAGCCTTGCCCAGAGACTCCACATGCACCAGCCTCCTTGCCTATTTGTCCTACTGATGGCAGAAACTTAACTCCCTGTGCTGAAAAGAGGGTGATGCTTATGCATGCCATGGCTTGTGCGTCAGAAAGGAGGATTCTCAAGGGAAGATTCCCAGCCAGACCCAGGTTCTTCCTGGGGATGGGGGAAAAGCTGTCTTTCTTTGTGCTTTGGGAGGTGGGGGTTGGGGTGGTTGCCATGGCAACATAGCATGGAACACCCACCTCCCCAACATCCAGCCCCAGAGGACCTAGGAGTTGGGGGGGTAATGGATTGACACCCCCTGATGCCCCCACCACCTGGCACTGCCAGCCGGAGATGGCAGTATCAAATCCTAGAGAGAATGGCCCCTTTGTTTCTAGGCTCACGGTGTTGGGGGAGCAGGCCTGGGCACACAGAAGGGCCTTTCCCAGGCCCCGTTCCAGTTCGCATGACTCCTGCTGGCCTCTGGAGACTCCTTGTGGCCATCCAGTGGCTGCTGTGCCCTGGCAGATGGTTGCCCTTTTCTCCCATGGGCTTACCGGCTCTTGCTAGGTATGCCTTCCCCTGTGCTTCTCCCCGGCTCCTTCCCTCCAAACCCCCCAGACAGAGACAACAGTCAGTTCCACCTCTACCTGGCCTTCCTTGACACCTCCATGCCCAGACATGCATCCTGTTCTTTTTTATGTGGGGGCAACCTCTAAATTTCCCCTACCAGCATCAGACCTCTTACCCTAAACCCAGGCAGGGAGACTCCTAAAGGAAGTATCAGGCATGATGAAAAGGGCCAGGCTGGAATTCAGAAGCCTGGATCTTGGCATTTCCACTAACTAGTTGGGCAACCTGATAGTATCTCTTCCACTACCATGAGATCTGTGAAATGAGGGATATAGGACTGATAATCTCTAAGGCACATTTTAGCTCTACCTGATCTGTACACTCCATATCTTACATGACGTCAGGCTAAATCCTTCCTGAAATATAACCTTCATCTTTCCTACTACTGGGGCAGCCGCTCTCAGACTCCTGCACATAAGGACAAACCCAATTTCCTAGCGACAGGAATGCTGACTTCCCTCAGCCTTTGTCTCTCCTGAGCCTCCACAGCTGACTGGAAACAACTCCCACAGATTCAAAAATCTAGCACCTTTGATATCTGACTGTACAGACGGGAAGACCCCTCCTAACCCTCCCAGAGGGGGTCAGCACAGCCATCTCACTCACCGCCTGGGAGCTGTCCGTGGTGCTGGATGTGGCTCTGCCGTCCACAAGGAGGAAAGAGGGCGTGTGGGAGGGTGGTGGAGAACCCACCCATCCCAGGTGAGAAGCTAAAGGGAAGAGAAGAAGCAGAAACATTTGGAAACAGTAAGGAAAAGGAAAGATGTATCCCTGAAGAGAGTTTCTGTTCTCTGAAGACCTCCAATTTGCCAATACTACTTTGAGGGAGAAAGAGCACAGAAGTCAATGAATCTGTGAACTTCCCACCTCCTTCATCCCTAATGATTTAAGTACCCCAGATGAGCTCAGTTCTCCTCTGGGTCCTATTTGGAAATCCACAGGGAGACAGAGTCATAGCTCCTGCCCTTAAGGAAGAACACTCATGTTGAGGTGGGAACACAGACCTCTAAATTCTGTCCTAAATTCTAAGGCTCCTACAATTTAGCAATAAAGATGAGAAAGATACACAACCTGCCTCTAGTATTATAGATATCAGGAGCTTTGGAGGAAAAGCAGGAAAAGATCAGGGCATGTTTGTGTATGGATGTGTGCAGGCATGTGCATGCATGCATTCATGTGTGTGCATTCATGTGTCTTTGTGTTTCCCGGGCAGAAAGATGAGCCTATATCAGTGGTTCTTAACCCTAGATGCATGTTAAATGATACTGATGCCCAGGTCTCATTCCCAGATACTCTGATTTCATTGGTCTGGGGCTGGGCCTAAATATCAGTATTTTTTAAAATGCTCCCCAGGTGACTTACTGCATAACCAAGTTGAGAACTTCTGGCCTAGAAAAAGCCAGCAAGAAAGGGTTCAGGGTTAAGCTGGATTAGCTGGAGGAAGAGACAAAGGTAGGGTCCCTAAAGAAGAAGTAAATGAAAGGGAAGAGAAAGACTAGCATGTAACTCCCCCCCTCCTAGGAGCTCCTGGATGGCCTCTGGGCTTGGCCAGGAGAAGAGACCAATTCAGGTGTTGGGCTTGTCTCTTCTGTGTTGTGGAAGCTCAAACCACCCCAGGGCAATGACAACCTGTCTCCCCATCAGAGTCCCTTTGCAGAGACAGGGAATGGGTGCGATGACCCTGAGGGGGTGCTGCTCCCCTTCACCCAGAGGGTTCCCAGGGAGGCGGCTGTGGAAGGTAAACAGCAACAATGGTCCCTTTCAGTGTCCAGACTCCAACCCTTCAGTCCAATTAGCAGACACAGCAAACAGCAATTCAGCTGCCTTCAGCCGCTGTCATAACAAACTCAGAGCTGCCTTAATGGGGGGATTAGGGCAGGAGGAGGAGGGGTGTCACTCTAGCCCTGGGAGAGCCTGTGTGGCAAGGAGGGGGTTCCCCTTTTCTCTCTCTTCTCTACTATCTAAATATGCACCCACCCACCCTTCCTTCCATAACCCTACTCTTCATTCTTCTCAAAGCCCCAAGAATGTTTTTACAGTTTTGTCCACTGTAAAAACATTGGACAAAATGATTTTAAAGCATTTACCTAAACTTATTTATCCCCTAAGAAAGTTGGCACACTTGGCCTCTCAATGAGACAGTGCAATAACCCCCAGACCTCTGAGGTCCCAACAGCAAAGGAAGGGGGAGGTGGGAGGGTCAATCTGTCCCTAGAACACTGAGATGAAGGAAGGTGAGAAAATAAACATCAGATTCCAACTTCCAAACCTTGAAAGTGCAGACTTCAAGAAGGACTTCCAGACATAGAAGAATGCAGAGGGGTCTGTGCTTCTCTGGTGGGTTACCAGCTTTAGGAATAGCATTGGGGAGGCCAGGCACGGTAGCTCACGCCTGTCATCCTAGCACTCTGGGAGACCGAGGTGGGAGGTTGCTTGAAGCCAGGAGTTCGAGACCAGCCTGAACAAGAGCGAGAACCCATCTCTACAAAAAACTAGAAAAATTAGCCAAATGTGGTGGCATGCACCTGTAGTCCCAGCTACTTGGGAGACTGAGGCAGGAGGATCGCTTGAGCCCAGGAGTTCAAGGTCGCAGTGAGCTACGATGATGCCACTGCACTCTATCCAGAGCAACAGAGCAAGACCCTGTCTCCAAACAACAACAACAACAACAACAACAACAACAACAACAAAAACCCAGAAAAACAAAAGGAAGAAATAGCATTGGGGATGAGGGGGATATTGGTTTGGGAGGCAAAGAAAGAGAAGGCACTCTTTTTAAAGTCACTCAGTGATGAAGAAAAGTCTTCATGCTGATAGGCAGGTCTCTATTTGGTGTGCTAATTGTATCTACTAACTGGTCCTTTAATTTAATAAACTGGTTTTTGGCAACTCTAGAATCTAGAAGTTTAATGGCATAAACCTGAAATTATCATTTACACATGTCATATTAACCTATCTGCATAAATCAGTTTGCCAGTCATAAATACTCTCACCAATAAGTGATAAGATCCATTGAGGAGAAAGAGCACAATGGCCATTCTGCCACATGCAGCCAGCCTCTTCCCCTTAACAGGCTTCAGATACTTCCTACTCATGTTCCCAGGAGTCCATCCTTGATGCCCAAAGCTGGAAAAGGAGGGAGAAGTTCCTCAAGTTTATAAATGTTTTGAATTCTCAGTCAAGACCATGCCAGAGGGCCATTCTTTTTACATTCTGAGATCAATCACATTTGCTATCAGTCTTTCCAAACTGTATCCTTTAACCCTTCTGCAATCTAAGCATTACCCTTTACCCATGGGTGTTATAACATATTCTATGATCTTTTATATAGAATTCTTTCTTCGCTGCAAATAACAATCTTAAGGGTATAAATTCTTATCCCCATTATACAAGTATCTGAATCAAGGCTCAGAGATTTGCATAGCTGCTAAAGGATGGCACCTAAACATGGACCTTGGTTCAGTCACACGTGCTCTTTCTATTTCTTTCCCTCCTTAGGCTTGTGGATTGTGATGATTCTTATGGCTGTAGGGACCCTTCAATAAGACCCTTTCCATGCCTGGAATTGGGGGAAAATCTGTCCCAGGGTGAGGATGTGGGTGATAATGCAAAACTTAATTCAAATATTTAGCAAAAAATTGCCTTTGAATCCTGGACTTAGAATCCAATGGGAAGGTATTAGGATAAGGGGCTGAGGAGAGAAAAGGATAAAGAAACCAGCTCAGAATTTGGTTTCTAGTAAAAAATAGATGGATGTAGCAAGATCTGAAGAACAGAACTGAAAATTCTTGGATGCTGGCAGAGGTGTAATGATACAAGGGAGGAATTGCCCTAACTGGTGACTGGTAAGGCCTTTCTGAGCCCCTTTCAACCCGGCCTCCCTGCACCCCAGGCCCACTAGCTCTCCTACTGGGTTAGGTGGAGGCGCTGTCTGGTACACAGGGATGGGGAGAACTCGGCAGCGTCACCATGATGTCTGCATTTGGTAAAACCTCCCAAATCCTGGAGTGCCTGCTCCTATAGTGGATTTATAACTATACATAGCCGGGCATCCCCTCGCCTCACATCCAAGCTTTCTACCCACCACGGAGGCACGTACATCCAACCTCACACCAGGTCACACACCACTCACTCTCTCACCCTCATAAGCAGACACACACAGCTCACAGACACAGTCACCCATCACTCTCCTGACAGCCACACCCACACACCCACATGCACACGCCATATGCTCACAGGAGGCAGACACAAACCCTCACCCCCACATCCCTCCCGGCCTCTGCTTCCCCTTGCCACTGAGGCGCTAGTTTGGTAAGGTGTAAACTCTCAACCCACCAGTTCCCTTAGGCCCTCAGTGCTCCTTTGGAGGTCAAATGTGCTAATGGGAGACAACAAGAATAATATAAACCCATTGTGGCTAATAATATAGGTTCTAAGTCTCATGTAGATGAGCCTCAGCAAATCCCAAATACACATTTCCAGCAAGCTACATAAAAGCTTAAAAAAAAAGCCTATCTTTCTTGGTGCTTCTCATCCTCTCCTCTCAACTCCCAGCCCCTGCTCACAAGCAGGCCTTTTCTGTGGATGCACCTGCCCCACCAGGCCCCGTTTCCCCCCTCCCTCCCTTCGCAGCTCAGCCCCATCTCACTCTCCCAACCTCACTCCCCCTCCAGCTCTTCTCACAGGCAAGTCCCTTAGAAAAAGCATTGGGTTTGGAACCCCCACCAGTGACATTACCAATGCATGTAAGCCTGTGGCTCCTCATCTGTAAAATGGGGTTAATAACAGCTACCTCACAGTGTCAGAAGATTAAAGAAAGGCAGGTAGGCTGAGTGCCCAGGAAGTAGTGTTAGGGATTATTAGTCTTGGCCTAAAACCTGCTCCCTTTCTCCCTAATCCAGTCTCAACCTCCCCTCCTCTGGAAATCCCAAAGTCCAAATGGCTGAGAAAGTAAGAGGCTAATCTCTGCTTCCTTCAAATCTCTAAAGGAAGGAGACGTGTACTCCGGGCTCCCTGAAGCCCAATTTTTTGAGTTTGGATTCTCCAATATTTCTCCCACATAATACATAATGAAATCATTATCTCCTAGCTATAAAATCAGGTCCTGGGAGGAAATTTTAAATTTACACAGGAAAAAACCCAGCTGGGCGTGGTGGCTCACACCTGTTATCCTAGCACTCTGGGAGGCTGAGGTGGGCCTATCGCTCAAGGTCAGGAGTTCTAGACCAACTCCAAGCAAGAGCGAGCCCACTTCTCTACTAAAAATAGAAAGAAATTAATTGGCCAACTAAAAATATATAGAAAAAAATTAGCCAGGCATGGTGGCACATGCCTGTAGTCCCAGCTACTAGGGAGGCTGAGGGAGGAGGATCGCTTGAGCCCAAGAGTTTGAGGTTGCTGTGAACTAGGCTGACACCACGGCACTCTAGCCTGCGCAACAGAGTGAGACTCTGTCTCAAAAAAATAAATAAATAAATAAAAATAAAAAAATTAATTTACACAGGAAACTGGAGTCAGTAGTACAAGGTCATTTCATCCAGTTCTCCTGTCCCCTTATTACTCCTGCCTGCTGTGTCCTGGAATGCAGGCGATGGGGGATGGGCCGGGAGCGGTAATCAGTACAGAGGGGCCACTTCTAGCTTTCCCTGAATTTACTTTTATTCTACACAGTGACCCTAGACCATGCTCCTTTGAACTACACCTAAACATTCTTTTGCTTAAAATATTTAGGTCAGGCCAGATAAAGGGATTCTTTTAGGAAAGGCCCTGATTAATCTCTCTAATTCTTGGCTTTCTCTGGGCAGCATAGATACTAAGCTACAAATTCCTTTGTGTTTGAGCTCCTCGGAGTTCCTTGAGGCCATTTGTTCTTGGAGATGATTTCCAAGAGTGAGATTGGGGTGGGAAGGTAGGGTGTCCTGAAAGACCCTAACTCAATCCCTTTGGTCAGCAATGACGAAGCAACATGAGAATCTTTTTTAAGACATCAGACTCAGGTCCTGGTTCTGAAGGAGGAAAGAATAGGGAAATGGAGCAGAGAGTGCCTCTGCACTCCATTGCCCCAGAACCCTGGCTTCGTAAAAGGTTCTCCAGCCACCCTGTTTTCTTTTCCTTTTTTTTTTTTTTGTAGCAGCCTCCACTTAGTACCTTCAGTCCTGTTTCCTCTATGACATTCTCAGCTCCCAACCAAGCTGGATAGCTCTAGACGGCTTCAGGGAACCGCCCCAAGCAAAGACCAGTGTTCTCAGGTGACTTCCTCCAAACCCTCCCATCCCAGCAGTAGCTGCTGATAGCCTGCGGGGAAACTGCTCGACAGCTCCGGCTCACTGGAGAGGCCTGGGCCAAGAGCCCGAGGGACAGTCTCGAATAACCCTGCAACTAGATTTCAACAGATCTCTCCCGCCTCATCGGGAGCGGGGACCACCAGAGAGGACCCCAATGAGGCTTCCTTGCTTCCCAACTCCGCGGGGAAAAATGTTGCACCTGGCTAAAGTGAAATGGGACGCTGACTCCTACCTTCGCAGAACCGGCTTAAGGGGTGGGAAGTCGCCCGGCCCAGTGCAGTCTCGAGGCCGGTGAGCCGCCAGTTCTCTTGCATCGTCCCACAGCGGGTCGGTCCTCGCGGCTCTAGACCCTCGTCCGGCCTTCCCCGCCCGCCCGTGAGGCCAGCTTTCCCTGGGCCCCTCTGCGCCGTGTATGGGGTTATTTTTACTTTCGGTTATCTAGCTTTATGAAGACTCCACACCACTCATACAGCTAGATAACCAAAGATAACAACCAACCCCGCCTCCTGGCTGCCGCTGCCGCTGCCGCCTCTTCCACGCAGCCTCCCGGTTGCCGCCGCCGCAGATGCCGCCAGCACCTCCGCAGCCTCCCGGTCGCCCGCCAGTGGGAGTTCGGGGAACAGTACATGGGTGGAGGCAGGGGGTGGAGAAAGCAATGGTGTCCGAGACCAAAAAAGACTCAGACATAGGAATACGGACACAACAGAGACCCACAGTGGAAAGGACGCAACGGCGGTTGGCGTCGAGGTCGACCCCGGACCCTAAAAGCTTCCAATTCCCTTTTTCCCGCTCCCCCACTCGAGACAAAAGTAGGAATTCCGCTGGTCCCGGGTAGAAGGGATTCTCAGACTTTTCGTGCCACCCGGGAAGACGGCAGAGACCGAGGCGGAGGCCTCCCCAGCCTCACCGGGTCTCCATTGCCCTCCTCTGGAAGATCGAGGGCTCACCCAGCAGCCAGAGCCTTGGCCTTCAGCGGAGCCGCAGCCTCCGCGAGGGGTAGAAGGGGAGCTGCGGAGCCGGCCCAGCCACATCTCCAACTAACAAGGGCGGTGGAAGCGAAGCAGAGCCCGTGCGGGGGAAAGAACTGGATCCAAGAGGCCGACTCAAAGGGGGAGCGGGCAGCGAAACCCCGGAGGTGAAAACCCCAGAGGCTCCCCCGTAGGAAACAGGATAATCCTGGCGACCCAGAGAGAGAGAGAGAGAGAGAGAGAGAGAGAGAAGACTGTGGCAGTGGGGTGGGAAAGGGCAAAGACCCCACCCGGGAAGAGATCCAGGAGAGCACCCATGAGAAGGGGTGAAGGGAGGAAAGCGGAGGGCCGCTGGGTAGGTGAGCTAAGTCCCGGGCCCCGCAGAACCCCTGAAAAAAGGCTTTGTACAAAGAGGACCAGAAATTACCCAGGGTTGTGAAAATGGCCGGGGGTCCGAGATGAGAGGTTCCCTGGGGCTGGCAGGAGGTGCGATCAGGCATGGGAATCGACAAGAAAGAGGTCCAGGAAGACCCAAAGAGGGTGGGGGACGCGGCCAGCCCCTCGTGGAGGACGCGCGGACATGCTGGATTCCGAGGCGCTCGCCCACCTCGTGCCCCACGCTGGCCAGGCCACTTACATCGGGCCCAAGGTGCCCAAACGTGCTCTCCCGCGCGGTCCTCCCGGCTGGTTCCCGCCCACGGAGCGCCACGGACCAGGTCCCAGGTGCCAAGACTCAGCGGGCGCCGGGGCGGAGGAGCCCGCCCAGATCTTAGCCTCCGCCTAGCCTAGGCCAGCGGCGTGGAGCAGGTCTCACCTCCCCAGCTCGCTCCTCAGCCTCTGCCGCGGCTCTGGCCCCGGCGTGCTCCGGCTCCGGACTTTTCATTCATCCTTTCACACTCCCTCCCCAGGCTAGCCTCTGATTGGCTCTACTGAATCTGACGTCACCGCCTCGTTCCCCTCCAGCCCCGCCTCTCTCTCTGCCCCGGCCCGGCCCCGGGAGCGCAATTGGGGCTCCCCTCCCCCCGAGAAGGGGGGGCGGGGAATACTATGTCTGTGTGCTGATTCTCAGCCTCTTGCTGCCTCACCCACCCTGAGACCCGCCTTCCATCTCTAATCAATTGCCGTTTGTGGTTTTGATCTCCAACCTCACTCTTTTCGTTGGTCTTACATTTTGCATTTTGGCCCTAGGTATATTACACCAGGACAGGGCAAAGATGGAAAAGAGATCGGGTGAAATACTCTCAAAAAGAACCAGATGACTGCAGACTACTCCCACCTGCCTCCTCCCGTCAGAATATTCTTTGTGTTTCTCGGGTTCTGATCCTTACGGATTGTGATCTTAATTTTTTAAGATGGACGGGGACCTCTCTTCCTGGTTTTCAACTCTGTATAGTGAGGAAAAGATTCTGGAAGTTTGGGACTCCTACAGGGAGACGTGGGGTCTGAGTAGGGCTGAGCTTCCTTTTCCGCCTTGCAGAAAAGGGAACATATCTTAGGATTGTTCAAAGCACCCAAGTTCCAGGTAGGTGAGGCTGGGGGTGAGGATCCCAGCTGACATCAGCCTGGGCAAGACTGACAGAATTTGACCCAGCTATGGAGGCCTTGCTAGTGCCTTCTCTCCCTTCACCCACCCCGTGCGCCTCCAACTTCCGTCTCTGATGTCTGGAGGGCTGGGGTCATGGGGAGGAGGATCACAGGACAGCAAGGCTCAGGTCCCGGACTTTCCCGATCTGGCTACCCATCTGGCCTGGCCCAGCGCGACATTCCATGTTCAGAGAATGCCTAGTTTCAACCTTGGGTTGAGCCGGGCCCAGAGGCGGGCAGGCAGGATCCAGATTCCTGCTGCCCCGGCAGAGCTCTCAGAATGAGCTTTGGGCCCCTGTCTGAGCCACTGTGCATGCCAGGGAGCAATCCGAATTCCTGTCCTGAGCCACCCCACTCTTCCACTCACCCTACTCTCAGCCCCTTTGCCAACAAACTCTAGGACTCAGATATCTGGAGCCTGTCAGTGAGATTAACATGGGCCAGCTGCTCTAACCGGGGGTCCTTGAACACTAGGCCCCCAGAGGTGTGCTCCAGGATACCACCCCCTGGCCATTAGGCCCTCTGGACAGATTGTTTTATCTGTTCCTCTGCACAGCCCAGGACAAAGCCAAGACTGAACGGTATTTGTCTTGGTTAGATGCAAGCTGATGGCCAATGGGTCAATTTGGTGCTCCTCCCAAAGACTGGAGAATGTCTGAATAATCACTGCCATTAATACTGGTTGCATGACTGCAGGGTGGGGGACAGTTTGAAATAGAATAAAGCCCAAGGGCCCAGGTGTTTCCACACTAGAATAGTAGTAAGAAGCTGAAGCAAACAACCCAATTTCCTCAGGACTCAGGGCACTGTCAGGGCTGGGCTTAACCATGGCTTTTTCCTTCTATTAGACTCTGCAGGGTCCGAAGGCTCTTACCCAAGGGAAAGGCATTCTAGAAGCTTCCACATCAATTTTTCACCCTCCCAGAATGGGGAGCACACCAGCCAATGGTGAGGAGGAAAGGAAAGAGGCAGAGCCAAAGTGTGCACTCTCTACTTTGTTTCCTCCTGTCCCTTCCCAGGTGCTCTCACAGCTCAGAATGCAGCACTGGGGAGCAGAGTGTTGGAGTCCCTGTCGCTCCAGCACAGTTGCAGAAAAACAGAACCCTCCTCAAACATTCTCACAGATAGACCTACCTTCTGGCCTGCTGCTAAATGCATTCCTTAAATGCATCCCGGATAAGCCCCCAGAAAAATGACAGGCCTTTACAAACCCCTTCAAAGATTTCTCAGTATACCACCTCCTGTCCCTTTGTAAGAGGCCCAATATCCTCCAACATTCTAGCAATTCTAAATAGGGCCTACATTTCTCCAGACACACCACCAACTTCCTCTACAAATATCTCCCCATTTGCCCTCCCACAGGATCCCTTAAAAGCACCCTAAACAAACCCTTGTCCCCCTCCTTCCTCCCCTCACCAGCATCTGGGGGGCTGGGACCAGTGGGGATGAGCTGTCCTGCTGGCTAAAACTCTCCCTTTCCTTCTCTGTCACAATTTCCAGCCAAGTCCCTTGCCCTCTGTGGGGCCCAAGCTCATCTCTACAACCTCTTACCCTGGCCTGGGTGTCCAGACAGTCTGACAAGGGGCAGTTGGGATCAGCACAAACCTCCATTCTCTTTCAGCCACTGCTGTATTTTTGTTGTGGAGCGGAGAGGACAGAAAGGCTTCTTTGCCCAGGGGAGACTCCCCCCCCCCTTGGCCAAATTCAAACTCAGCTGAATTTCCTCAAAAAGCAAGATCAAGAGAGAAATGGGTACATTTAGACGACTTCTGAAAATATATCTAAATTTCCCCAAATAGCTTGATAAAGAGCAAGATCTCTCTGTCTTTTACTGTGGCTTTGGGTTCTGCACAGGCAGTTCCGCCTGAACAGTGCCCAAATTTAAGAAGCAGAGACCCCTCACACACACACACACAAGAAAGTGGAGATTAGTCTAAATTGTCCTGGCACTATCCACATGGAATCCCCACCACTCACGAAGTAATTTTTTGTTTGGTTTTGTCTGGGTGTGCTTGACAACCCCATCCCCTACCACTCCTGCTCAGGGATGAAGGTCAGTAGGGCATCTGTCTTTATTCCAACGGAGACAGAGCTATAAGCCATGAAGGAAGCAGAAAACTCCCCACTATCATTTTAATGTGATTGGTTTGGGTATATCAAGCCATGTTCTTCCAGTTTCAAAAAAGAAACTATTTGGAGGGTGGCAAATGAGACAGTCTCTCAAGAGCAGGGGCAATTTCAAACATATTCTTGTCCAGGTATAGTAACTAACACTATACCCAAAACACAAATTACTAAGTTCATGAATTTAGTAATTGATAAATTAATAAAGATCTGTGTGTACCTGTGCATGTACCTGCAGGTCTGTGTTTGCTGTCATGTGGATTATGGGTGGAGGATGAGGTTCTTGATAAGTTGTGTGTTTTGTGGGATCTGTATATGGGTGTGTGGGGCAGGAGAGGGGGGAGTTGCGTCTATCTTATTGTGTATTCATGACTGTCCGACAGTTCCTGATAGAGCAAGCGTGGAAGAGGCTCACAGCTGGAGTAACATGGGGTCAGTAGGTGCCTTTGGGCTTGGCGCACCAGCCTCAGTCTCCCTCGGAAGGCCTCAGTTGGAGCAGAGCCCTCTGCTACTAGCACACAGCACAGCCAGCTGGAGTGTTCTATAGAATGATGGTCTGCAGACCCCACCCTGAGTCCTTCCAGGGAATTTCTGGGTGACTGTGGGGAGAACATCCCAAATCCCAGGTGCTGATCTGAGTCTGTAAGTGTCTCCATTAGCCTAGGAACCTGCATTCTTTGCTAGAGCCCATCCCCACCCCCTCCCTACAGCCCTGATGCCCACCTATTGTCTGTGTGCCTGAAGAGGCCCATGTAGAGAAAAACATGGCCTGAATTATGCTCTCTGGATGCAGCTCTTGGACAGATCTTTATAATTCGGGTTCCAAAATACATTTTGGCAGTAAACCACTCTCTTGAAATATTCAGGTAATTAAATAAAGAGCATGTTTTTTTCTTTGTTTCAATTATCAGGTTAATTTGCCTTGAAGATATAGATGAAAGCTGCATTGGGGGAAGGTGGGTTCAGATATTTATTTTTGTCTTATAAGTGCATCATTATTATGAACATTATCTTACGTTATTCTTTTGTTATAGAATATTTGCATTGTCTACGGGGTAGTGACAAATGAAAGCAATAATTGGCAGTTAAAAAAATGCTGCGGCTGTGTGAAAAAATATATATATATACACACATTCAGATGGGCAGAGTATGTCAGAGGTTCTGACACAGAATCTGGAGGATTTTGTCCCTGGGGATACCGCCCTTCTTCCCGACAAGAGTGGGGTTTTTCCTCTCATAGAGGGGCCAGTCTGCCTCCCCTGCCTGCTCCCAGTTCTGTTCTTGAGTGTTCACACTGCTCACTTGCCTGAGAGCCTCAGAGTGTCTGGGAGGTGAGAACAAGGTGGTAGAGATGGGAGAGGGTTAGCCGGTTCATCCAGACGGAGCCCTTTCTACAAGACCCTCAGCTCTCAGCAAATGGCCTCCTTATGGGGCATGGGCATGAGTGTGCACAGGGGCTGTGCACGCCCACACACGTGAATACGTTCAAACCTATCAACTCAGACCAATGCCATGACAAATCCCTGGATACTCCCAGCAGTACCATCTCCTGATGCCCACAGGTACATGCCCTGGCACACACAGCTAAAGAACTCTTTAAGCTTCCCAGGTTTCCATTCACCTCAACCCACACTCCTCTCTTTTCTCACCTCTGACACCCAGGTACAGATATTTCTGCTCCCTTCCCCAAAGAACCACCTCCTCCAAGGTCAACTGGCCTCCATCTCTGCCCTCAGGAGCCTATGGGAGAAGGGAACAGAGTTCCCTGTATCCCCAATGCCTTTCCTCTCTATCATGGAACTAGAAGCAGCCCAAGCCACCTTGTTCCATTCCCATTCCCATTGACTGTACAGATCTTACTATAATCAGAGTAAGTAATCAAAATGAGGGGCTGAAAGCTGGAAAAGACAGAGAGTGGGGAAGAGAGGTGCAGAGAACAGGAGAAAACACAGGCGATGCAAGGCCAGCTGTCCTGTTCCTCCCCCACCCACACCACCATGGAAAACCACAAAAAGAAAATAAATACCCCAAAAGCCAAAGGGGACCACCTACGATGACACCAGAAACAAATGAGGCTGCTTCTTCTTGGATGCCCAGCTCCTGTCAAGGAGGAGAACACAAAGGTTAAAGTCCTTCAAGAGGCTCCAATCCTCTTTCCCTTATGGCCCCAGTCTCCTGATCACCCTCTCACCAACTTCTCTCCCAGTCCTGCACCTTCAGGACCTAGACAGTCTCGGTCCCCCTCTTGCATCTCCAGACTTGAGGCTGCACAGGGAGATGGCCGAAAGAGAAAAGCCTAGACGTGAAGGACAGGCAGGGCTCCTGGCTGGAGCCTCTCAGCTCCGTCTCGCCTGGACATCCCTAACCAGCCTTGACCTCACAGCCTCGCTTACCTCCACCTAAAAACTTCTTCAGCCCAGGGATCTGAACTGAGCCTGTGGAAATGTCAGACTTAAAGCTAAGGAAGTAATCCCCTGCCCAGGGGACACTGTCTCCTCGCAGATTCCTGCTGCTCATGGTCTACCACAGAGCCCACTTAGGACAGAATCAAGGATCTAGGGCCAGGGATATATCTTTGCCTGTGAGCTGTAAAGTGCTATGTGCATTTAAGATCTCAATCATGTTATCTCTGTAGCTATTTCCACTCATCTCTTCATGACCTATCTTCCTTTCCTCTACCCTGTGTAGCTCCGGGATCCATAAAGACATGTCCTCTAGCTATCAGTTTCTTCCCTCTCTTTTTCACATACACGACAGGTGTGAATACAAAGCAGTTTTTTTTATTATTATTCTCTGAATGTTGTGTATGGAACCCAGGCTCAATACTTTATAGTCTTACCTTCCCAGTATTTTGCTTTCATGTTAAATTATGGTTTGGGAGAATGATGTGTATACCGCAGGTGACCCTACTCCTAAAATGCCAGGAGGTGTGTATTTATGTATGTGTGTGGGTGGGGAGGAAGGTAAATTGGTGAATCCTTCTACCTCAAACTCAATTCCACAACTAATTCTTTTTTTTTTTTTAAGTCAGGAAGGTAACCTACCTAAAAGCAGAGGGATTCAGAAAAAGGAAGAGGGCTGGAGGTAGGAATGAGCCTTAAATCTAAGCCTGATTTCTAGGAGGGGTGCTTTGAATGTCCCCTCCTCACTTCCAATGCCCATGAACACTCATCTGACTCTCAGCCTCAGCTCTGCCAGTCCACCCATTTCATAACAGGATGTCTCAGTGTGAAATTATCTTCATACCAAAGAAGGGGCCACCCCCACCCCACGCCAATTTGCTGACAAGCCAGAAAACAGGCACAAGGACAGTTGGGGAGCCTCTAGCTCCTCCTTCCACTCTAATCAATGAGAGTGGTGTTGGGGGGGTCCCTGGGGCAGTTGTGCCGCTCCTCACTGATCTCTGCCCTGGCACCCCACCCCCAAGCACACACAAAGCCCAGGGGGACGTGGTGATGAGGAACACAGCCCAGCAGGCACAGAACATGTGTGTGCACATATGACGGCTGGCAGCCTCAGCCTCTCCCAGCAGTGTGGCCTCTGGGGCACCAGGAACACTCTGCTCCACTGCAGCCTCCACTACTTCACACGGGTCCCTTCCTGCCTCCTTGAAAGCACCGTGTGGGTGGAGGACTAGGGGCAGGAATGGTGCCTTCTTCCCATGTGCCCTGGCCCTCCTTTAAAAAAAAAAAAAAAAAAAAAAAACCTCCCCTTCTAGACCCTAAGCATCTGCCTGGAAATCTCACTCGCCTTTAAGCCCCCTTCAGTCCCTTTTGCACCTGCTAGCTTGTAGGGAAAGGGAGGAAGAAGGGGAATGAAATTAATCTAAATCCTATAAAATATTTTTGGATTTTTTCCTAAGTCTGGTCTCCACCTTTCTGGAAATGTGGCTCCTTTTCTCCCACCCCTGCAAGTGCCTCAGACTTTGTCCTCCCTTAAAACCTGTAGTCTCTGGGGCAGAGAGGAATAAGAGCCACAGCAAGGAAAGAAGGTCAGGAGTCCAAATACAGAACCGTTTTTTTCCCCTCCCTCCCAGCTCCACTACAATTTTCCTTCCTGCCTCTCCTCTGGTGCAAGCATTAAGATGTTGGCCATGTCTAGTGGAGAGAAGGGAGGGGCAGATTAATAGGATCAGTAGCACCGTGACCCTAAAGCCCCCCCTTCCCAATCCCATTGACAAACTTAGTGAGCTGTCTCCAGCCGGCGTGGGCTGGGGGAAGGAAGGGGACCAAGAGGCACTCGGTCGGTCGGGCGGCTGGGCAGAGCCACTCCCTCCGGAGACAGATGCCCAGGAAGCAGGAGGTGAAACCTCATGCTGCCAACTCCTCCTCCGTACACACATACGCTTCATCCATTTTGGGGACCCCCTAATCTCTTATCAGCCTTGCCTTTCTGTGATCATTGCACCAGCCTCCATTAGCCAGTAGGCAAAGTAGGAAGGTTAGGGCGCTCTGACTGATTTTAGGGGATCGCTTCCCACCCCCAGCCCAGGTGTCTGACAGGGCTAGGACCCTCCCTGGCCCCGAACGGCCACTTACCGGGCTTCTGCGAGGAGAGACTGTCCGGGTGGCCCCTGCGGCTGGACTGCCTCTCTCCCCCTGGCTCCTAGCCTCTTGTGGAGTGGAGGATGCAGCTCCGATGACGTAGCATCTGTCTATCCATTCAGGAATTTCGCTTGCCTCTCTCTTTCTTTCTCTTGCTGCTCTCCCTGCTAAGGCAGCAAAAAGGGGGTGCTGTCCCTATCTGGAGACGCCACCACCACCAAAATAACAGCCCACTCTGAAGCAACCCCCTCCTCCTTCCTTCCAGTGCCTGTGTGGGAAGGGGTCTTTGTCACCTCCACTCTGTGTCCCACCTCCCCTACTGCCTTTTCTAACCTGAGGCAGGAAGAAGGGGCGAAGGGAAGCTATTGTTCCTCCAGGCCACCCTGGTCTCCCAAGGAAGCCAGAGAAAGGGTGCGACAGAAATACCCCTGTCCCTCAGTCTCCTTTGAGTTTTAATTCACTTTTGAACTTAAGAGAGTGATTAAATGATGTGTGTGTCTAGGGTGAGGAGCGCAGCAGAGAAGGAGTCATGGGATGAGGACACAGTTTGCCATTTGAAGGCTCAGGGGATCCCAGGCCCCCCTTTCCAAACCTCCCCCAACTCCCCAACCCAGTCAGCTTAACTAATCACAAATCCAGATCTTAGTTGTGCAGGAGAAAGTTAGGATCGAAAGATGAAGGCTGAGAGCTGGAGGGCGGGGGGAACAGACTGGGGGGAGACGGAGCCCAGCACTTGGAAGTCTAGACAAGAGGAGAGGAGGGGTGGGACCACAGAGTCAAAGTGGGAGATAAATTATCTTTTTCTTCAAGGAGGGAGAGCAATTGGGGGGTTGGTTTCCAGGGCTGGGGTCCCGATATTTGGTGGAAGCTGGGGCCCAGAATGGCACAATGGTCGGGTCTCTTTTCTCTCCCTCACCCCCACCCTCGGCTCCTCCCTTTCCCCCCTCCCACTCTTCCTGGCCTGCATGGGAACTCGGTCTGAGCTCAACGTGACAGACAGCAGGCCTGCATGCTAATGAAGTTTGTCTCAAGTTCATTGTCAAAGCCCCCCCTTCCCCACGGCCCCCTCCCTTCCTCTCTCATACACAAATCTCCCTCCAACTTTTGTCCCACAGACCTGGAGCCACTTGAGTCTCTGCTGGCCCCCCTCTCTCGCCCTCCCCCACCGCTTTCAATCTCCCCTCTCCTCACCACCTCCCCAGCCGGGCGGGGGCTCTCTTCTCCCTTTCTCCCTAGTTGCCTTCCCAACCACCTTCTGGCCCCTCGATCCCCAAGCTTCGAATGAGGGATTCTGAGGGCTAAGGTCAGAGTCTATGGACCTGGTCCTTCTTCCTCCACCTCCAAGTAGGGAGACTTTAGAGGGGTGAGAAAAGGCAACAGACTCCCCCACTCCATGTTCCCTGCCCCCCAGTTCTCACCCTGGCCTGGCCTAGTCCCCCCATTCCAGCCCCAGCCTCCCCTCCCCCCATTCTTCCCATTATGATTATTTTGCTCTCCCCTTGATTACATCTGCTTCACTAGCTCAGAAATAAAGATCCTTTGAGACTAATTTTGCACCCCCCAACTCCCCACCCCTTCCCTCCCCCTTCCCTCTAGACCAGGGCTCCTGTTAGCTCCTTTCTCACCGGCTGGAAGACATTGAGTTCCTTGTCTAGGGAGCTGGGGGGTTGATGGGAGGGGGTGCCAGTAGAATGGGGGGGGTCTCTCCAACTCTGGGACGTGTCCAGCAATCCAAACCTGTCCTTCTTTTGTTCCTACAAATCTCTTCATACTGTCACCACCCTCTGGAGTCTGCCTTTCTCCCAGTAACAAGGGGATGGGGAGGAAGGGGAGGAGGACCCTGATTCACCCCATCCCTCAATTCCAGGGAAAGGAGGGAGGGGAGAAAAGGGAGAAAAAAATTTAAATCCCCCCCCATTAGCCAGAAAGGAAGCAAAAGGGGATAATTATAATTAAAAGCAGACAGCTGTGGATTGCCTTTTATGTTCCTCCAAGCTTCCTCTCCACCATCACCCAAAAATCTGCACAACCTCCTGTGCATCTTCCCCCTGGTTTCTTGCAAAAGTGGGGAGTGTGTTAGGAGACTAAGGTATGAGGTGCAGATTTGGGGATAGGAACTCCACTTGCTCTCCTGTACAAAGCACCTTCTGAAACATCTCGATAGGCCCAGGAGATAAGGGCTTCCTCTTCCTATCCCCAACCCATAGCCCAAAGTGAGGGCCTGTAGGAGGTGGGGGCATTTAGGTGATAATAACTAATTCAATAATTTTGGGAAATCTTTGATTTTCCTAAGAATAGCCATAGCATTCACAATGAAACTAATACTAAGAATTAAATATAACCTGGAATATTTTCTCATTCAGGCATCTCTTTCCTCCTCCCTTGGAGATGCCTCAAAACACAGGAGGGGTAGCTAAAAGCCAGGAGAGCTGGGATCTGCCAGGGAGTGTGTTCTAACAAAGACAGGCTCATAGGTTTAGATTACACATAAAATGCACACATATACATACATATACTGTATGATTTTGGGGGTGGTGTTGCTAGGCCTAGCTCTGCTATCCTATGTATTTATAGAACTTGATCATAGGCCAGAACAGCAGGGTAATTATAGCATTATTAGCATATATGCAAATCAGGTAACCTATATACGCTGAATGGAGGCAGATTATTATTTATTTCTCTCCCCCTTTCTCCTTCCCTGGTATCAGCTCTGGCTCCTCAGAGCTGCACACCAGCAATTATCTGACATTATAAGAGGGGGTTGTAGTCCTGGAGGAGGGGGCTGAGGGGAGTAGGACAGGAAAAAAAACCTAGGGGCGGGAGAGTTTTATCTCATTTTACTCAATGTTATTCTGGGAAGAGTGGGGAGGAGCTCAGTGAGAAGCCTTTGAATTAACAAAGGCTAATTCAAGGTGGGGGGGGTGGGCAGGAGGGGAGAGACAGAGACCTGAAAACAGAGATAGATGAAGCCAGAAAAGCTTTGAAGCAATGACGGAGACTGACAGAGACAGAGCCACGGCTCACAGAGAATGAGGGAACCGGAGCAGTCGCAAACTCACATAGAGTAAAGCACAAATACTCCAGATGTGGCTAGAAAACAAGGATCTGTTTATATGGAGGTAGGAGGGATGCCCTCTCCAGCCAGGTTCGCTAGATGTGGGGCCAGCATGAGGGTCCAGGCCTGCCCACCCGCTGTTGACTTGGAGGCTGAGTCTGAGTCTTAATCCAGAGCCCAACCCACATCATCAAATCCTTTCCCTTCTTCCGCCACCTAGTAAATGGTCTTGGGACCCCAAGCAGTGGTTTCTGATGTATTCATTCATTCCAACCAATACACGATAAGCACAAATCCCAGGGACAAGGTCCATCTCCAGACCCTCCTTTCTCCCACCAAGATGGAGTCGGAGCCCCCCCTTTTCCCTTAGGTTTGAGCTATTGTAGGTAGGTTCAGGGTCAGGCTTTCCAGCCAGATCTCCACAGAGGGTAGGCGGGTGGGGAGGCCTCAGTCTCCAGGGAATCACAACACTGCCTCCCTTTTCATACTCCATCCCTGTCTTACTCAGACATTATTTATACTGAACTGTGGTTGGGAAGTTGGGATCTTTATGGTTTGTATTGATTTCCTCCATATCCTTCCAGGGACTTGCCTACTGAGTTGGGTACTTCTTCCTTTGCCTGGTTGGGTAGGATTCTGCTGGCCCTTGGTGACCATGGGGTAGTGACATGGGGTAGCTTCACCGTATTCTTCCCTCCACTCCACTTGGAAGAGGCCTCCAATCTCCAGGTGGATTAAAGGAGTTTCCTAAACCCTTTTTATGTCCTAGAGACGGTATTTCTGTCAAGTTTCAAATGTCTCTCTCCAGGTCCCTGCTTGCAAAGTGGCTATCTAGCTATCTCTGTCTCAAAAAAGCCTTTTCCCACTGGAGGCAAACTCCAAAGAAGACAATATTGGGGAGAGGTAGGATTATTGAAACTGTGGTGGGTCCGAGGGCATGGAGTGGTATAAAGACGAAGTGTCCCTGAGAGAAACAGATGAGGAATCATCCCTGAGAGACAGACACCCAAAGAGACAGCAGTCAAAAGACTAAAAGGAAACAAATCTTCAAAGTTGTTCTTAGATTTTTATGCAAAAATGAAAATTTGCTGTCATGTATATTTATATAGACCAGCAAGGTGGATGGGCTTTATCACCAATGATCCCTGCACCTGTGGCGGGCATTTGTGTTTATATTTGCTCTGTGTTTATATTTGCATCTGGCTGTGTCTCCTTCTTTGTGGCTGGGTAGTACAGAAGAGTAAAAGGGCTGAAGAAGCAGTGACAGAAAGACAAACTGAACAGAGAAGGAAACCAAGAGGGGTAGAGACCTGGAGAGGGGCTACTGAGACCTACAGGAGAAAAAGAGAAATGTGCTGAGAGGCACCAGAAACTGGGTCAAGGATAGGACAGATAAAGAGAGTGACAGCCAGCCCCAGGGGCCAAGCTTTCCATTCTCCCTCCCATGTTAGAGACCTGGGATATGGCCCTCTCGCCAGCCTGTTTCTCCCCCAGGCTCAGCCCAGAAATTGGCGAGTAGATTTGCAACTTCACCAGGCGCATTGCTCTGCACTTATGATAGTATAATAATCTGGAGTCATTTGGACAATGGATAGACTTTTCCGGGTCTGTCCCTTAGAGACCCATCTCCACACAGCCCAGATTCTAGGAGGGGAACTCACCAGCCTTTCTCTTTTGACCTATGCACTTTCCTACTTCTGTAACTCTCTTGTACAGTAATTAAGCTCCAAACCTGTGGAGCTCTGTGTGTACACATAAATATCTCTTAACCTCATCTTCTCTCCTACAAAATTCATCTCCCTGGCAATCCAGTTGGACATCTGTGCCCACACATTGCCAGCCTCTTCCCTGGGCTTGATTGTCAGGACCTCTCTGTGTGTGCCTTGAGCAGGTCTGTGTTTCTCCCCAGCAAGGTCTGTGCTGCACTGATTCTTGCCTGCAGGCAGGCTCCATCATCATTCAGGCAGGTCTGAGCACCACGTTCACTGCTGCTGCGGCCAAGAACACCTTCCAGACCTTCTGGGGATGCACGGTTCCCCCCATAAAGCTGCCCAAATCCCTCCTTTTGGCAGCTTGATTATAAATCACGGTTCTTCCATAATCCAGCCTCAGCACAGAGCTCCCATGGCACCAAACAATCCCCTCTGCCCTGGAAATGAGACTAGAGCCCACCAGGGATGCATGGGCTAGTATGACAGCTTGATAACCGTACTCGTAAGCTGGAAAGAGATTTTCTGCTTTACATCTTTCTAGGTGTATATTGATAAGCCATATTTGCACATACATGTTACTTTCATTCCTAGAACCATATACATCTCCTTTGCTTGTTTTCACATAAATAATGGTCTCCACGTAGGCACCTGCCCAAACACTAGCACTGTGAGCGTGATACATGTGGCACAGCATACATACTGGCACATGTATTGCATGCCTGCTTTATACTAGACCACGGTGCCATTTCTGGTGCAGTGCGGTTTCTGCCTGCTTCACATGCGGTTCTCTAGGTCCGGATGCTCATTTCTGGGGCTGAGCTCTCCAATTTTGGCTGCAGCGCTCAGCTAAACAAGCAGCCAGTGTTGGAGCCCCCAAAACCTCAGGCCAGGCAAAGGTACTGAACTCCTGGTGGCTGTGTATTTGGGTGCCAGGCTACTGCCGTGACTGCTGGTGAGCAGGCAGGCCCTGTCCTGCTGCTGGGTACTCTTGTCAGTCACCACTGTGATAGGTTGAGTTAGCGCTTGAAATAGCCCGGGGAGGCTGAGTGTGTGCAAGCAAGACTGTGTTTCTGTGTCATGTCTATCTGCAGGGTGCGATCGTATGTGCTGGTTGGTGTGTGTGTCCCATGATCGTGTATACGGCTACACTGTGTGAGTGTTGTGTGTGTGTGTGTGTGTGGTTTTGGGCTGTGTGTGACATTTGTTGGTCCCGGTGTGTTTGTCGGTGTGCGTTGTGTGTACGCGTGCCCTTGAGTTGGCGATTCGGTGCGTGCCTGCAGGCCCCTGAGTCCCATTGTGTGCTGGCCTGTGGCTTCTGCGTGTAAACTGTGATCTGGCCCTCTGTCTGCCCCTCGGCCAGACCAACGCCAGGCCAGAGACGTCGGCAGGGTCCTCGCCCGCGCCCCTGCCTTGTCTCTGCACTCCCGCGGGCGACAGCAGCTCGGGCTCCCGCTTTCGACAAAGTCCCAGCTCCGCAGCGGCGCGGGCGCGGACTCGCCGGGAGGCTCCAAGGACGCTCCGGGCGGAAGGGCGACATGTGCAGGGGACATTCGCTCCCTCTCCACGGCCCGACCACCGCGCACGCTGCCCGACGCGGGAGCTGCGCCGCCACGGGCGCGCAGAAAAGGGAAGGAAATGAAAGCACGAGGAGAGCAGAGGCGAGAAGTCAGCAAAAAAAGAAGAGACTCAATCGGGTACAGATAAAAAGGAAAAACAAAACCTACTTGAAAAGAAATAAACATTAAAGAAAGGGATAAAATAACGCCAAATGAAATAAAAAAGAAACACCCCAAAGACATGAAAGGTGTTAAACTAAATGATAGAAAAGGCAAGTAAAAGAATGAAAAAGAAAAGGCTCAGAGGAGTCCGCTGGGAAGGGGGCCCAGACGGGGCGACGCGGCGTCTGGGAACCTCCTGCGCTCGCCGCCGGCCGCTGGGTCCCGGCTCCGGCGAAGAGCCCCGCCGGACCGTCTGCCAGCTCCCGCCCCGCCGTTAGCAGCGGGACACCAGGACCCGAACACGGAGGGCCACCACTGCCCCCACTTCCGCCACTAGACACATACCCGGGGGAAATATAACCAACAGTGAGCCTCCAACCCGACCCCTTCCAGCGTCAGCGCTCCCTAGGCTTCGCGTTCTTGGCCGCGAGGCCCTGTGGACTCTGTGCCTGGGTTCGCGGCGCCAGGCGGAGCCCCAGGACGGGCCCTGCCGGCCACCAGCGCGGGGCACTGCAGCGCGCAGCCCCCCGTCCCCGCCCGCCGCTGGGACCCCGGCCCTGCGCGAAGCGGCAGCATCCCTCTGCGCGCACACCGCACGCGGCAAGTCCCGGACCGTGGTGCGGGGCAGAGTGATGAATAATGAATAACCGGGAGAAGCCGGGGTGAGAGAGGCAGAGACAGAAACAGGCACAGAGAGAGACCCCGAGTTACACAGAGAGAGGCCGGGAATAGAGGAGGGCAACGAGCGAGGCGGACAAGGGAATTAGAGAGGCCAGAGAGAAGGGAAAATACAAATAAATGAAGGGGAAAGAGAGATGAAGAAGGGCGGTGCAGGAGGCAGCCACGGCCTCTCGGGGAGTTTGGCCAGAGGCACAGAAATGCCCCCTCCCCCGCGTGGCTGCTGGGAGCCGGTCTCCTCTTTTCTTTCCAAGCTGCGAAATTCAGTCCCGAGACGCTATGTTCCCAGTGGCGGACAGGGCCAGGATCCAAGGATGCCAGAAGCAGGCAAAGGGGATGGAGCTACTGCGGGGCAAGGGGGAAGCTGCAACACTGTAGGACACAGGGAAGGTGCCTCTGAGAAGGACCCCGCAGGCAGAACTCCGGATCCTGGCGCACGGTCGCTTCTGGCATCACATCCAGGGGGGGCACTGGCTTGGTCCGGAGCTTACCCTTCTTTAAAAAGGCCTGGCTGACTTCAGTGTCGGGGGGAAATCGAGCAAATACCTCCCTCAACCTCCCTGCCCACACCCTCCCATCCGTGGACAGGTGAGGAAAGAGCTACTGTGGTCAGCTATGTGGCCTTGGCCAAGTCACTTCCTCCACCCCTTTCCTCTATAAAAGGAGGGTCTGGGATTGGAAGCCTTCAAAGTCCTTCCAGTGGAAAGGTGTTTAGAGCTGGGAATGCACGGGACTTGTGAGCCAGTCCAAATGAGACCAACTCGGATTTGGTGGGTCAGTCTAGCTCATCCCAGAACATTTTAGCCCGCATCAATAAGCATGTTGTGTATAAATTTGTGGCTGGGTGTGGGCCAACCTGAGAGAAAGACATCAGCTGTGGGAGTGGGAGGCGAGGGATGGGCTGCTTTTGTGGGTGAAGCCCAGGAAAACGGGGAACAAGAGGGTATCCCAGGAGAGTCCCTGCCCTGAGGTGCATAACCAGACAGCGTGCTCCAGGAAGAAGAGGATGGCATAAAGGCCATACAGCTTGGTGGAGGGTGCAGATGTTAGGAAGAGCGCAGTCTGAGATGGCAGTCCCACTTCTTAGCTGGCTGTGTGACTCTAAGCCAATTACCTAAATTCTCTGAGCCTCCTTCTGAATAGGTAAAATGAAGGAGAGGAAACCGGCTTCCCTAGGTCATGGCAAGAACTCAGTGAATTCATGTGCCTAGTGGCTGACTGCTTGGCTTTTCATAGATAAGAAATAGCAGCTTTTATTCCAATTCAGGAATGTCATGTCAACTTTTTGATTTTCCCGTTTGAGGGTGCAGGGAGGGGCTGGCAGGGAGGTGGAGAATGGCTGTAGCTTCCTGCCTCTCCACTCTTGCCTTCCTGTGTTAACCAATTTCTGAATCCCTGTGTCAGCCTCAAATTATCTCAAATACACACATACCATAAAGTGTTGCTTTAAAAAAAATGCTAAAATAAAAAATCCATCAATTCATTGAAATAGCCTGCAGTAAAATGCTGTACAAGTCAAATTCCTCCTGGAACCTCCACCAGGTACCTGCTGCGTCTTTTACAGCAAAAGCTAATACACTCAAAAGTGTTGGAATTCCTATTTGGAATTGAGTAAATTTGTTTGTACTGCCTTTCTATCTGTCCATCCCCCACTTTATTTATTTATGTATTTATTTTCAGAGACTTATAGAGATTCTATGTATGAAAAATATAGATTTTGATTGTGTTTTGGTTTTTAATACTCCAAGTTAAATCTGTAAATCCAATACAATTCCAATCAGATACCTGTTCAAGAATGTGACAATAAAGTTTTGAAAGTGACAGATGCTAAAATGAATAAACAAAATTTCGTGCAGTAAAGGAGAAATGTAGACATATTTATCAACATGAATAGATTTCCTAGTACAATGTTGGGTGAAAAAGTTAAAAGCTGAACGAGAGAAATAACACTATTCCATTTATACAGATTACAAACACATGAAACAGACAAATATAGTATTCATAGTATGTTTGTGTATTTGGGAAAGAAACAGAGAGTCAAAGAAAGAAAATTCATGAGTGTGTGCAGTGTCCTGCACCACATGTGACCGCAGGATGCATAGGAGGATGGGACATAAGTCTCTGTGCGTGGAAGAGGAGACTGAAGGGGAAGAAGCCGTGAACTAACAGTAAAAAAAAGTGAAATTTCAGTCCTCCTCTGTCACTTATTAAACTGGGTGACCTTAGGCATGTTACTGACCCTTGATAAACCTGTTTTTCAATCATTCTTTTTTTTAGAGATAGGGTCTCCCTCTGTCACCCAGGCTGGAGTGCCGTTGTGTGATCATAGCTCACTGTAACCTCAGGGGGTCCTCTCACCTCAGCTTCCCCAGTAGCTGGGACTACAGGTGCACCCCCATGCTCAGCTAATTTTTCTATTCTTTGTGAGGGGAGGGTGGCACCTGGGGTTGGGGATGGGTATGTTGCTATATTGCCCAGGCTGATCTCAAACTCTTGGCCTCAAGCAATCCTCTGGCCTCAGCCTCCTTAAACCCTGAGATTATAGGTGATTACAGGTGTGAGCCACCACAACTGGCAGGTTTTCCAATCTTTCTCGAATGCCCTCCTCACTCAGTTGTTATGAAATCCAAATTATATTCTCTACATCAAAGTTTCTTTATAAACTACAAGGCGCCATGTGAATGCAAGTTTTCACATGTACTGCAAATAACTTATATGACTCAACCTACATCAATGCCTCTTACCGCGCCACATATCATACTGAACGGGTCTCCCACATGCCCCCAACTCAGGGGCCCAGAGATCCAGATGGAGGGGATCCTAGGCCTGGAGGCGCTTGGGCTCTGGGGGATAGAGGTGAGCTGAGATTGTGGAGGGTTGGGCAGAGCGGCTCATTATCACCTTATTTTCCCCTTTCGCATTTCTCCCCCTCCCAATCCCTCCCCTCCCCAAGCAGTTTGTCCCTTCCCCCCTCCTGGCTCTTTCGCTGCTTGGCCTTGAAGTATACAGAGAATGGAGGGGGTCCTCCTGGCCTATAGAGTTGGAGGTGAGTGGGTGGGAAATAGACTGAAATTGCAGTGGGAGGGATATAATTTGAATTCTAGGAATAATCTTCTGACTTTCCAAGGCAAGAGACCCAATATCATTCTCTCCCCAGAGAAGAGTCCCTTGGACACCCTGGAATGAAAAGGGGTGGGGGCAGGGGATGATAGTGAAGACACCCAGCACACCCAAAAGGAGAAAAAAGAGGCTCTGAGAGGGAACAGAGAGAATTCTTATTTCTGTGCTGTCTCAAGAGGAGAGGGGCTTGCATCACGCAGCTAACGAACCTCTTCCCAAATTCTCTGTGCAGGATTTGGCTGCTCCCAGAGGGGGGTCTTTTCTAACAAGGTGCCCCTGGGCCCTGCCCCTCCTTCCCCGGGAGCTGAAGCCGCCAAAGGTTCGTGGAATATAATGGATCATTTTCCAATTTACCAGGGTCTTAGAGATTACGCCGCTAATCCCATCAAAGACCATCTGCTTACATTGTCCCTCCTGAGCCAAAATAAATAGATCCTTTACTCCCTCCACTTCAGCTCCTCTGGGGTATTGTAGCAGGAGAAAGTTCGACAAGGCCCATCCCATTTCCCCCTCCCTCCTGCTGCGGGCTGGACAGAAAAGGAGAAAACAAACTTAGCTTGTCTGAGGTGTGAAAGGTCACTTACGCTCCTGACCTGTATTATTCTCGGGAGCCTGCGACGATGGGAATCGGGGAGAGGGGCGGGCCTGGGGCTCTGGGGGTCTCTCAGGATCAGCCCCCTGCAGAGGTGTGTGGGACAGGCTGTTCTGTGCCCCACTGTCCTGCTGTCTCTGCTCTGAGGCCACCTTAGCCCCAGCCCATTTTTGGTCTCTTTCTAGTCTTTTTGAGTTTCTCCCACCTGCGATTGTTGGGAAATAATTATTGAAATCTAACTTTCATCCCTCCCTTGGCAGAACTGTGGGAAAAAGGACATGAAAATCCATATAAACACTAATTTGATTCCTTCTAAAAGTCATTTGTTCTGTAGGTTTTTTACATTCATTTTCTTATTTGTTCTTACTCTGTTGCCGAAAGGGACTTCATAAATAGGGAAGAGAGAGGCTCTGGGAGGGTGTCTTCTAGCCCAAGGTCTCGGTCTCCGGGGAAGTTGATGACTAGAATCAGGAGTGTATACGGGCAAATTGGACTTCAGGAATTAGATTATGCACGTTACATATTAAAAGATGACAGATGCTATGGAAAATAAATGAAATATAACGCTGTGTAAGGGAGTGAGGGGTGGGGCCCCATTGAGAAAGTCGCATTTGAGCAAAGACGTAGAGGAGGTGAGAGAGTTATTCATGAGGAAATCAGGAGAAAGAGCTCTACACGCAAGGAATATCCAGTCTCTTCCCATAATTTCCTGTTTCCGCTGCTTCTACCCATTTTGTCCTTCAACCATCATTGTTACCTGTTTTTTGACCTGCTCAGGAACCTAAAGGGGCTCCTGGCAACCTGTCTTATGCTCTGCAGGGCGATCTGTAGAGGTAGGTCTCCCCAACTCAGCCGAACAACTGCCTGCTTGGGGTGACTCTGCCCCAGACACAACTGGCCTCCAGAAGGGACACACGCTTTACTTCAGAAAGGCAGCACAGGGTGACAGAAACAACACAGGCATCAGAATCAGGAAGATCTCAGTTTGAATCAATCCCAGCTCGGCTACTAACGAGCCATGTGATCCTGGGTATGGTTCCTCGACTCTCTGACTCTCCATTTCCTCATTTGCAAAACAGAGATCATGCCTACTCTAGGACTGCTGTGAAAATTGAATGAGATAATGTACAGTTCCTGGTGGGTGCTCTGTACAAAGCGCTGTGCAAGACAGCAGAGAATGAGCCCCATAACCACAGAGAAGTTAGAAAGAATTTGCTTAAGAAATTTAACAGGGATGTGTAAAGCATATCATCTAGAGACAAAATATGAATTTCCCAGTTACAATATTTGTTCATTTGAAAGTGTTTGCTAGATACCCCTATGTACAAGACACTAAGGGACATAAGGGCCAGAATAAGACATATGGCCTGATTAAAGAGCAAAACAAGGACACAAAATATTGCTCAAAAAATATAGATAGAAATTGGCTGGGTGTGGTGGCTCACACCTATAATCCTAGCACTTTGGGAGGCAGAGGCGGAGGATTGCTCAAG
>CAUYRT010103514.1:0-49642 GCA_963574885.1 Lepilemur ruficaudatus
GGGTGGGGAGGGTGTCACGCGGATCTCAGGCCGTTTCCTAACAGGCTATAGACCAGTACCAGGCTGAGACCCGGAGGTTGGGGACCACAGATTTAGACTACACAGTGTTGGCCCATCACAAACTTTCATGTTATGGCGGGAGCTTACATTGAGGGAAGCTAAAGAAAGAGCCCTTACGAATTCTAATAATTGAATTCCCTTGCAGGATATCATCGTGGACCCGATTTATTACCTCCCATAGCATCTCCTTCCGAAGTTGCAGGAGAAGTTACTCCGGGCTCAGTACCTGGAGAAGGTAATTTGCGTTACTCTTTGTCTTTATGTTAAGGACACCGTGTGGGACCCAGTGCAGGAGGTGGGCCTGGCAGTAAGGACAAAGTGAATCTTGAAATGAACCAGGATTATCTCCTTTCACTGGTTGCTAAGAGATACTTGACTAAATTTGTGGGTTACCTCCAGGAAATATACACGATTGTGTGATTCGTATTTCAATTTTTAATCTCTCCCTCAATCCTTAGTGTTCTCTCATCTAGATTTTTTATCCAGACTTATTTTATCCTCCTGTATGTGCCTATATGTAGTCATATACAGTGTGCATTTATAGTTATAAAAGAAAAGTTTGATAAATTTGATTGAATTAATACTTATAACTTCTGTTCATCAAAGGATATCATGAAAAGAATAAAGAGCAAACTACAAGGTGGAAGAGATTTGCAATATATATGACAAAAGGCTCACAGCCAAAGAACATAAGGGACTCCTATAAATCAGTAAGAAAAAGATGGATAATCCAAAGAAAAAATTTCTTTTCCAAAGGAAAAAAGTTGGTAAATGACAGACCTAAATTTTAGCTCTCAATTTGAAGTCTTACTTTACCTTTTAAAAAATATTATTTCAGTTATTATTTATAATGCTATCACCTAGTGAGAATGGCAATCACTGTTTACACCTTCACCTTGGTAGAAAATTTCTAAATTCTTTTTTGGGAGGGAGAGTGAGTAATCCTTATTTACAATAATCCTTCCTTATAATAATTTTATATGTGTAATGAATTGTGATTATAAATATTGGATTATACTAAATATACTATTCCACAATCTGCCTTTTTCATATGACATAATTCATCTTAAAAAAAAAAACAACAAACTATCACACAGATTCCACTGTATGGGTTCAATATAAATTCTTTAAAAGATTTCCAATTTACAGTCCCATAAAACGTGTTCATGTGTGCCTGCTTCACTATACCCTTACCAGCACTATATCCTTACTGGGCGTCTGGTTCAAATACAGAAACGGTGATCAGAAAACTTCCTTCTAGCACAAGAAAAGCAAGGAGGATGAAGACATGCAGGAGGAGTATAGTAATGAGGAAACAGAGAAGCCAAGGAATGAAAGGGTAGGAGAAGGAGTTTTAAAAAGGGACAAGTGGCTGAAAATAAACAAAGTAATGAGGAAATGGGAAAGAGGTTAAATATAAAAAAGTTGGGCATCTTTCAGGAATATCTTTGTTAATCAGGTCATGAATCCGAGCCAAGTGTACCAAAGGCATAATTTGATTAAGAGTCAACAAAAGAGGGTCTGAGTCAATTCAAGTGATGATCAGTGTGACCAGATATCTTAACGTAAGCTCTTACTTTTAACTTCTTATAAGTTTCCTTTAGATCTTTCCTTTGGAGCTTGAATGTTTTCTCCTCAGGTATTAGTCAGATTTTCCCCCAAAGCTGAATGTTATCTGAAGAAAATTCCCAAAAGCTCACTCAGAGTTTTTAGAGCAGAACAAAGTACATGTTTCACACTTTTAAAGAAAATGTTCAGACTTTGGTTGCAGTTGAATAACTTCAAAATGGCTTCATTTTAAAATCTAGGAGATGTATCCAAAGGAAATGCATATTTTAGACTATTTGTTTTAACATAGTTCCAAATCAAATGAGTAATACGGGAACTCGGAATTACTGGTAAAGGATCTCTGGCTGGTCTACTATTACCTACAAATATAATAAGGGCTTAGAGTTATTTCACTTCCTTCTGGAAAGGGCACGATTTTAATTCTACTTCCATGTTCTTAGTTGCCTTATAGCTCCTCTCACTTTTTCTGAGTTTGTCTCTAAGTTCGAGAAGGAGGGGAAAGAAAGCTAGTCTGGAAGGGCAGGGAACTTGGCCTTGGGTGACGTTGGCCATGGGCCCTAATCTCTCCATTCTTGTACCCTCATCATCATAATGCATCCCAGGCAAACCCAATCTGCCCCCTTCACAGGGAGGTCAGTTGGCAAATTCAAATGAGTAACGGTTTTAGCAAGTTTTGGACAGACATAAAGTGCTAATAAAGTATTATAACTGTCTACTCTCTACTTCTATTAATACTTTGTCAACTGAACAACTCCTAAAATCAGGTTTGAAGGATAAATGTTTATGGGAACCAATGTTGGTCAAAGGAGGGCCTGGGGTAGAAAGAAATATCTTGATATTTTAATAAAACTATAACATAATTCCCCATGACCATTTCAAGAGTATTAATAAATTAGAAGCTAACATTTAAAAAGGAAGTGGAGGAGAAAAAGGTCTCAGTCTTAGAGATTCTATGAAGAGCTTAGTCTAGAAGACAGTTACTGAGGCAATGTGTGAAAAAGCATCTCTGCAATAGTGCTCAGATGCTCATGAGAAAGAAAACCAGAAAAATAAGGACCAAAAGGCAGTGTTTGGATAACATTGATGAACTGAAATATGTTATGTGGATATCTTATTGAGTGCTCTGGGCTTTCAGGGGCACTGAAATAATGGACCCCTGAAAGGATTACAGCAGAAGAGTTGGCTTCATGCTGGTATATTATCACAGAGAAAATAAGAAGAGCAAAGGGAATGTATCAAATCATCAAAGCTCTATAACCCCGGGTATTCTAGGCACTGTTTGATAATATAGTTGCTTCTTTGGCAGAAAAAAGAAAGAAATTCATTCCCCAAACAACAGCAAGGCTGAGAATCTAGACAGACAAAAGCAGACCGATGTAAGAGTGTGAAAATGAATGCATAAAGTTTTAGAAATACTAAAAGCAAAAGCAAAAGGAATAATCTAAAATGCTTCCCTGTGCTGCTTTTGTCTGTGGTCTGCAGTGCATTTTGCACAGTTCCCCAGGGTAGAAAGAAAGGCTGTCAGAATCCAGTCCTAGGTTTTTCTCACAAATATATACCAAGGGAGGGAGGCACAACAAGGTCTGCTTTGGATTAAAGTTATGGACATCAGATTTCAAAACCAAGCACAAAATGTTTCAGGAGTTTATTTCAGTTGTGTCTCACCAAAACCAGAAAAATTGGGGAAACCTGAATTCTGCAGTTCTGAATTTCTTTAACGATTTAAGCAGGAGAGGCAATGACATTCTCATATACTAGCACAACTGAAAAAAAAGGATAACGTGGCTACATCCCAACATTAAAAAATATTTTTGACAGTGTTTCCTAATTAGCACCAGTGACGGCTGTGGCTAACATGGAGGAAGGAATTAGGGAGCTGCGTTTTCTCATTATGTTTAAGATCGTCTCCAATACTACCCTTAGGCGTGACTTGAGGTCTGAGAAAAGACCACCACACAACTTGATTTTTATCTATAGGACTACAACCTAGACTTTCAAAATAGTCACAGGTTATGAGGGAGTCTTAATGAAAAAATGATAGCTTTATTATTTTAGTCTGTAATTATTCAAAAGTAGTGTAAAGCATCACCACAGGAATCAAGGGAACCAGGACAATATTTTTAGATGTTATTAATACCTATACACTGAAGAGCAAGTTACTACGGAAATTTTAATTATGACATCTGATAATCAACACTAGGCCATTTTCTTCTAATCAATATAATATACTTTTATATAAAAATCTGACCTCTATTAGCTATATCAGGTAAAAAAGGAATGATCTGTAATGTCCAGATAATTGAAGAAGCAGATTTATGTGCTAGAATTAGCTGATGAGCTGCCAAAGGAATCTCTTTTCTATTTTGACAATTTTAAAGTGGTAAACTGATAATCATGAAATCATGACATATATTTCTTTATATATATAATGCATTCGTCTCATATAAAATGTATATTGATAAACACTTATCTTCTAGCTATAATGTAAACATAAGAACTAAAATCATATATGCCCCTACATTTTCTGTGTAGTTAATAAATGTAATTTTTATTTTACTGGACGGCAAACTAAAGAGAAATGGTGACCTACATAACAAAGGTTTTCCTTCCTCCAAATGCCTTATTCTGACCAAAAGCATATCTCCTTTATAAGATCTTTAGGGCAAAGTTCATTTTTTTTTTCTTTCATTTTTGCATTTCTTTAGGTACCCTGGTACCCAGCACATAGTAGCAAGCCATCAAAGTACTTTTTGTCTTGATCCAACATTCAAAGAAATAAGAAATGTTATAATTAATAGATCTGCTTCCAAAATATGCAATATGTTTAAAATACTACATCCAAGGATTATGGAACAACAAATGAGCATAGATAAAGATAAGAGAAACATAGTTAAAATTCTGACAGCAAATGCCTAAATTATGTTTTGATAACTGTCATATATTTTAACATTCTTTTAGGTACTTTGTTTTACAGGTATGGGGCAACTGGCTGGTAAACAAAACTCATTCTTAAACAGAGTTCTTTGGTTGACTCCAAAGCCAGTTGCAACCCAGGATAGATTCTGAAATGCATGAACAGGTAACTCGCAGCTCTATATGAAATACTGGTTCATGGAAACTTTATCAACCCTGTACACAAAAGAAATGCTACAGAGGATTGGCTATGCATTTTAATGGAGATATTAATATCTATAGAAAAATAAAAGGAAATATTTCCAAAAACCAAAAAGCCAGGAATTCTTGTGCACCTAAAAAGATGTACAGTGTTAAAAGCAGACTTTAATATGTTAGATCTTATTTTAGTCAGCTATTGGGGATATCTCTTTTCCTTCTCTTCATTTTCTACTCTGTTAGAAGGATATCTAGGGCTGGACACAGTGGCTCATGCCTATAATCCCAGCACTTTGGGAGGCTGAGGCGGGAGGACTGCTTGAGCTCAGGAGTTTGAGACCAGCCTGAGCAAGAGCAAGATCCCATCTCTACCAAAAATAGAAAACCTAGCCCGGTGTTGTGGCATGCGCCTGTAGTCCCAGCTACTTGGGAGGCTGAGGCAGGAGAATCACTTGAGCCCAGGAGTTTGAGGTTGTAGTGAGCTACGATGACACCACTGCACTCTACCTGGGTTGACAGAGTGAGACTTTGTCTCAAAAAAATAATAAAATAAAGAAGGATATATAATACTTATTATTGGCATTCAGTCTGCAATCTTTGCCTCTAACAGGATATCAATGGCATCTTCTCCATTTCCCCAAAACACACACGCATATGCATGCTGAACTCCAGCTCAGAGGCACAGTTTTTTATACCCCTTAATTATCCTCCATAATCAACTCTGACTCATCATCAAGCCTTTATCATCCTCAAAATCCACACTTACACCTGTTAAGCTTCCCTGTCTTGGGGAGGAGATCGCAATACTGAATTAGTTCTCCAGGCAGGCATCTCAGGGGCACTTCATCAAGCACTCACTGCTTAGTAGAAACAAACTACACATCAGCCTACAGGATTCTATAAGAGCAGAAAGGCCACATCAACAAAACACTTCGTAGCTCCACACTGAATCAATTTAGAGCGCAGCTGCAAAGTCATTCACATTTGTCAAGAGAGGTTCTGAGTACTCTTTGGGACCCGCCCATCACACAAACAATGATTTAAACAAAATGAAAATAAAACAGGATGACTCAGTCCAACACTTCTGATTTTATCCTGTAGGAAGAAGGCTATAAAATGATCTGATGATTAGCCTAGGGATTTCCATGTTATTTTCATTTTCAGAACCTCTGCATAGTGTTTAAAGTATACATAGCATCTAAATCAATCTGAACACACAAACTTACTCATTCATCTGACAGGGGAGCTTACTACTCTGAGCATACCATGTGGTTCCACAGAATTATTTTTGGTTATTTTAAAAATCCTAAAATCAACAGTCAAGAAAACCATGAAGCCAGTTCACCCCATCCCCCACACCCTAATTCCTATCATTTATTTCTATTGGGTAATCAAATGATAATTCATTGCCTGTCCAAAGAACACTTACCTCATTGTCTGACTCCACGAGAACTTGATCATATTCACTAAGCGCTACTAGAAACATGATAGAGGTGACGTTTTCAAAGCAGTGTATCCATTTTCTTCTCTCTGACCTTTGGCCCCCTACATCGACCATTCTGCAAGGTTAACAATACTCGTATTAATAACATATAAAGAAAAATTTTAAAAAATCAATATAAATATAAATACAGCACTATTTACAAACTTAGAAAAAATATTTTCTTGAAAGACAGTGTCATTCAAGTTAATTCAATTAATACTTATTAAATACCTGCTGATTTTCTGTTACCTAATAGTCAAAGTCAAGAATTCTGGGTAATAAATCATTGTGGTAATCAGAAAGTTACCAGGTATGCATGAAAATTTTAACTTTGTAAAAAAAAAATCCTTATCTGTGCTGAGCAAAATGGCATTTATTTAAATAAGCACTAAAGAGTCAGAAACAGATGAGTTTTATTTGTGTTAAGCCATATGAGCAAATACTGAACTTCGGTTTCTTTTCCACTAAAATCAGAACAAAGATCCTCATGTATTTCTTGAAGATGTTAGAAATGACTTCAAATACATTTCAAAGATATGAGATGCTATATATCTTAATATGGGTAGTACGATGCTTTAACTAACTGCAAACACAGCCTGCACCGATCCTTTACCAGTAGGGTAACTAAGCATTTTGGGCTATTTTTTCCTCCCAATATTGATAATAATTTGGGACAGGTCCAGCCATGTCTGGTAACATGGTGCAGTTAGCTCTGTGCACAAACTGACTTGCTAACCAGCTGGAATGAAGTGTTGTATAAAACATCAAGATGCTACAAGGTGCCACACAGAGGCCATCATATGAACCACTTCAACACATCAATTCTGTGCCGAGTTACTGCTCAGAAACCACACCGTCAATTTGAGTAATAACATATGTACGAAAATATCTAGCAGTGCTTGGTACTGAAATCAAAGTTTCTTCAAATTGTTGAATCCGTATCTTGACTCAAATGTAGACAATGTTCACAGGAAAAAATAATCTCAGAGAATGAGAGGTTTAGGTACAAAAGTTTGAAAGTAGGGCTCTTTAAGCATCTGTTGAAAACTGCACTTGTTCCTGGTATTGTCCCACCGCCACCCAGCATTAAACCTAAACTAAGAACTCAAGGGAATTCCAGTGACTGCTTCTAAGTCTTCAAAGGCACAGGAGAGAGACTGAAGGGGCAAAACAGTGTATCCAGGGAGACCTACGAACTACAGCCATCAAAGCTGGAATTGTTAGGTCTTTGGAAATATTATAATAAAAAGCTGGCTCTTTCCTTATGCCTGCATGTGAATAATATGCTCCTCATTTATATGAAATCCTCATTCCATGAAGTCCTGTCACATTGGGCCCCGTAAGATGTTTTTGATGGTGATAGGAAATTATCCTCCTAAGTCACTACTCTTATCATAGTGACAAAAAATGTTCTTTAAAAACCAGTGCACAAAATGTGGAAAAAACAAAATGTAATAGTAATCAGGTATCAAAATCCACTAATTGTGAAGCAATGGGATGAAAATCTCCATAAACTGCTACATGTTTTCTGAAAATATTCTGTTTTATGGTTATAAGAAGAAGGACATTTGGGTGTCTCAAATTACAGATTCTCAAAATGTTATAAACTCAAAACTTGAGTAACACTGAATGCTGGAGCTACAAGGAACACTGGGGGATTTAATGCAACCATTTCATAGATAAAAGAACTGAGGCTCTGAAATTTTTCCCAAACGCCACCCACATTATGGTCATGTCTATTAGAGCAAAGTATGGCAGCCAGATTTGACTACAGGTGCAGAGATTGGTTAGAATAAAATACAGTGCTCTGGCAAGGAAAGAAGGAGGGCCCACTAATGAGAACCACATGGCAGAGTCACACCGTAGGAGTTACACAATTCCTGCTTCATAACCTGATATTGACACATTCATCTTCAATGGGATGGGCTCTCCTGAGAAACTCAACTCTCTACACTCAAAATTCACATGGCTTCATTTCTCAAAACACCACGTATCTGTACTCTAACTAAAAGCACAACTGAGTGGTTGTGTAATAAGAGAGTAAATGAAAGTACATTGGTATTGTTCATTTTTTCTCATCGTAAAAATAATGGAATGCTTCTGCTGAAGTATTATCCAGACAAAACCAGCAGCAGTGAGAGAGGAGGTAATACATTTTCATTCTATTTTGCTATATAAATATAGACTAGGTTAATTAACCCATTTTCCAAATCACATATTTTGAAAATTTTTAAGCAACTTATTTTATGAATATAAGACATCATATATTTTTATTACTATTGAAAAATTTTGCACTGGTTCCAGAGGACTTGGAAGAAGCATTAATATGAAAGTTTCCAACAACATACAATTTCTACTATTGACAGGGTCATAAGATCATTCATACGTTAAATAATTCTAAAAATATATCCATTGTCTTCATAGTTAAAGAGATTTCAAAAATAATTATGATTAGGATCAATGATTGAGTAACTGATTTTGTTCAACCACCAGTGTGATGTTTAGTCATCACACCTTAACTTTAAATTTATCTAGTTATATGATACTTTCTCATTCCCTTAAAAATTTTTTTATTTTGAAATAATTTTAGACTCACAAGAAGTTGCAAAAATATTACACAGAATTCCCCTATACCCTTCACCCATCATCCCCCAATGATAACATCTTATGTAACCACAGTACATTATCAAAACCAGAAAACTGACATTGATGCAATACTATTAACGAAATTACAGATTTCGTTAAACTAAGATTTTACTGAACGCTTGGTGATTTAAATTGAAATAAGAAACTCTCTAGTACATCCTTCTGCTGTTTCCTCTTCCAGGGGTACCTTATTTCATTTTTGTAAATAGTGATAATAATTAGTATAAAGGCTATACTGTTTTAAAGTGCATGCATGATTTCAATATTTATAGAGTTTACCAACTGTACTCAAGGCATAAAAGCTGAGAAGTAGGTTTTATGAACTCAGTTACTACCTGAAAATGACACTTTGTAAGTCAAAGGGATATTCGATGATCCCTGTGGTGGGGACTCGAACTCTAAGCACATCTTGTTGCGTAGGCAGGTAGGCAGGGTCGGCTACGCGGTCCAAGTCATTAAGATAGCTAGAGAAAGGAAGATACAACGAGAATGTCAGTGACCATCACACCAAATCTGTCTATGGAAAAGGGCAAAAATGAGTCCTAAAAGAGAAGTGTAAAAGAGAAAGAAAAATACCAGAAAGAGACAAAGAAGTTTGGGGAAAAGACAGATAAAGTCAGCCTTCCATCACTCAGAGGAAAGTTATCTATCCATGGATCACCTACACACCAAATTTCCCATTTCTTCTCTTACTATCAATTAGAACCTATAGTCTCCAAGGCAGGGGTAGGAAGGAAAAGAAATTCAAATTAGTCTCCTACCCTCTACTTGTTTAGCAGTTCTGGTTGGTAAACCAGGAGTTTAAAACAAATGGTTTGTGAGATAACAGAGTTGCACATAAGGTCAGAAAGCTGTCTCTGTCTCTGTCTCTGTCTCTGTCTCTCTCTTTTTTTTTTGGCCTGTTTGCAAAACATCAGAGTCTTTTCCTGGAATGAATTTCCTTATTCCCCTAAGAGAAGACAACAGGATACCATGTCCTAAATTCTGTCCAGAGCCCAAGTCATTCATGATTAATGTGAAATCATGAGATTTCTAGTTACTACAGTAATAATGTCTAAGGTCAGATAGTCCCAATGTTTAGTCATTATACCTTAACTTTAAATTTATATGATACTTTCTCATTCCCTTAAAAATTTTTATTTTGAAATAATTTTAGACTCACAAGAAGTTGCAAAAATATTACACAGAATTCCCCTATACCCTTCACCCAGCATCCCCCAATGATAACATCTTACGTAACCATAGTACATTATCAAAACCAGAAAACTGACATTGATGCAATACTATTAACGAAATTACAGACCTCATTTGGATTTCACCCATTGTTACGTGCACCCATATACTGTATGTATGTGTGGTTACGACACTGTCCAGAAAGTATCCAGCCATTGTTAATATAACAAGAATAGTTACATGGCTATACTTTCTGGACAGCCCTTGTATGTATGTATGTATGTATGTAGTCGTTCCTCAGTGTCTGTGGGGACTGGTTCCAGGACCTCTCACAGATACCAAAATCCATGGATGCTCAAGTCCTCAATATAAAATGGGGCAGTATTTGCATATAATCTATGCACATTCTCGTACATTTTAAATCATCTCTGGATTACTTACAATACCTAGTACAACGCAAATGTTATGTAAGTAGCTGTTATACTGTAGTGCTTAGGGAACAATAAGAAAAATGTCTGTACGTGTTCAGTATAGATGCATTTTTTTCCTGAATATTTTCAATCCGTAGTTGGTTGAACTCATGAGTTTGGAATCCATAGATATGAAGAGCCAACTGTACAAGTGGGGGAAGGGTAACTAGTTCTATGAAATTTTATCATATGTAGAGATTCATGTAAGACACAGAACTGTTCTATCACCACAAAGACACTCCCTGTGTTACCCCTGCCAGCCCTAACCCCTGGGGCAGCCACTCACATGTTCTCCATCACTGTAATTTTTCCATATCAAAAATCTTTTATTCCACTCACGTTCCATTCTCTCAAAATACAAAACATACTTCAGAATGTTAAGAATGACATGATTTGATGACAACCAGGTGAAAATGAGTGTTCTGAGCAGTATCTTCATGATTTCACAGAGCACTGTTCTCTCCTTTGCTGTGGAGAGGATGGAGCACAGACATGGTTTCAAACACACAACTAGAAAGTGTATACACAAAGTACCTAACTTATGAACAAGGTTAAAGAAAAGGTGGAAACATTAATAGAATTGGAAGAAGCCGGATCTTCAACTCTTTTATGCGTACAAACAAAAGACAGTGAGTTCTGAGGTAATGAATATTTGTTGGATGGATGGATGGATTTCCTACGCTGAGATATAGTTTTAGCATTATTTAAACAGCAGTTTTACCAGTAGTGTGTCTATATGAATGATATCCTTAAATTTGAAACTGAGGGTTAAAAAAAAATATTATGTTGCATCTGTAAGATTCATGGAATCATAATACAGTAAGGCTAAGTCTGACTTTAACAAAGAAAATTACTGCCTCTTTGGAGGTATCAACTCTTTAAAACAAAAAAGTAGCAGCCCAGCAATTCCTATTGTAAATCAACTAATTTGTATTCTAGGGGCCTTATCCTGGATACATCAATGATTCTTTAGCTGGAAATTAGCTCTCTACTAATAAGAGCCAGTCTGATATCTTTAATTATTATAAAACTGGCTAGAAGACAAAGAGAGGGAGACAGGGAGAATATTGTTGCGAAAGGCAGGAAGGAAATGTAAAAATGGACTGGACCCAAAATTTTAGTAAATATCATGGCATGGCCTTGGAGTCCTCTGATAGAATTAGCATGCTTGTGTTCTGGGAGTTGATTTGTACCTTATTCTACAGATAAAACTAGCTCATCACATCATATATACAAAATCAACTGGCTACTCTGTGCAGATGCAGTTTTCTAATTTATCAGCTCCTTGATTTGAAAAGCTTGAGCACACATTTAGAAATCTACATGATCACCATTTATCTAACTACTGTAAGAACTTATTTCAGAGGAATCAAAGAACTTCAAATTTACATTGGCAAGTTTGCTCAGAAATACGTTGCCCAATAAACCATTTCTGCTCCCCTAATGCCATACACAGAAGTCAGAGCAGAGGGTTGCTAATACTTGTATATAAGGTGCTATGGTGTCCTATGGTAGAGGAAAATTGTGGCTTTCCGTTTCCTGAAGATCAACCAAACAGATTATTTGTTGCCACTCCATTTTAAAACACAGACATGTAGTTTGCACAGGAGTATTTAAAGAACCAGCGCATGAAGTGGGAAATTACCTGTCACATTGCTCAGTAGGAACTTTGATAGTTTATCTCCAATTTAGAAGGATGAACTGAGCTTCCTGGAAAACATGCTCTGGTGAGATGGTACACACCTGCCACTGAAAACCACTTACAAGGGCTTAAAGGATACCATAAAAAAAATTGTCAGTGGTATCTGCCCATAAATCCAGGGTACTAAGATATTAGCTGAATATCTAAAATATCCTTACTTGCAAGAGTACTTTTCTCTCCTCATCTTTTGCTCCTTTTCCATGGCAGTGTAGTTCATAGAGAATTTAAAAAAAAAAAAACAGCATTACAACAACTAACATACCCTGAGCACGTGGTGCTTGCCAGGCTCTGTTCATTGCCCTGGTATGAACATATTTCATGGCAAACAAATGGCCATGAAAGAGGTTCCATACATTTCTGATTAACTTAAAAGTAAACTACAGTTCTTGCTTGACAATTCTTTTTGCTGTGCCTCCATTAGATGGTGGAGAGAAAGGCTCACTTCACTTAGGGTACTGAAAAAGTTCAATTAATCCAGTTCAACAAAAGAAAAAGGCGAAGGGAACTCCATCTAGCTCTGCTAGTTGCAACCCGCATCAACTAGAACCAAAACAAACTAAAAACCCCAAAACAAGGCAAATGGAAACAAAACCACAACAATCCTCCCAACCAAAAGACAAACTATTTTTTCCTAGAGGAAAATCCGGGTGCCTCAGAAGCTACCCAGGATTGAAGATATGTTGTAGACAATTTGTGAAGTGAAATGTGTAGACAACCAAGACCTGCATTTTGTTACTGCCAAGGGGAGGCCAGTGTGAAGAGCTTCTGCCTGTACACCGCTCAGCACCCCCTCACTCTGGGCTCACAGTACTATCTGCATTTCATGTTGCTTAGGGAAAAATCTACTCTATTCCCTTAGAAATGGAGGTCTAGCATCCTCATAAAACTAGTGCATCCTCATTTGTTGCTCCTTACCACTCCGTTTTGAGAAAAGGTAATAGAATCTCTTCTCTGAATTCTACTTTTCATTGAAGCATTTCATGTTCTGAAGAAAATCTTTGGTGGACTACGGGGGACAGGTTCATGTTGGATTATTCCATTCATTTAACCTTTTAAAAAGAAACATCGCAGTCTAAACACATTTATATGGCAGAGTAAATTCGGAGAGTTAATTATAGCCATAATTTGTTTTGTAGGAATGATTCTGAGTGGCTGCTGAGGTCACTTTCAAGGGTATTGCTATGGTGACAGGCACAGGTACATTTCCAAGGCAATGTATGTGTAACAAGTGTCTGGCAGTAGCTCTCTGCTGATGTCAGGGACAGAAAACGCCCATGGTATACACGGGACTTACTAAGTATCTAGGTCCTAGGAGATAAGCCATGTTCAAGGGTGTATTACTATAGAAAGAGGGGAGATTTAGCTGCTTAAACTCAACTTACTCCAATCCATTCACGGGGATTTAATAATGACTTTCCATTGTGTTGAGACATTTAATTGATGATTTGATTAAAAAACCCCAAAAAACTCAACATTCCTTCCACGTTCGCCTAGTTAGCTATGGCCCTCACACTTGGTAGTCAGGGTCCAGGACTACCCTGATCCACAACTGTATCACCAACATTTTGCCAAGGTCCTGGGACACAGCAGCTGCTCAACATGTGACCCAAATTAAACTACTTTATGGAAAAGGCTACAGTGGTTAGAAAGGGAGGTTATAGCTTTTAGGAAAAAATACAGCAGTAGGGAGGTTGTTAGCTACCCATCTTTACCTAATTAACCTCTCTGGGCTATTTTACTGGCCTGAATTATGTAATACTTAAATTCTGAATTAAAATGTCTCTGACATTTAAAGACAACACGAAAAGGAAAGGCATTTTTTGTTTAACTTCATTAGTAGATGTACTTCCTACTATTCTTTAGGTCCTGGCCATAGAATGATATAATTTTTACATCCATTTTATACCTGTTAGTTTCAAGCTTTTGGGCCTTAGGATTCCGTCTAATTCAGTGCTGAGGAGGTGAGACCTTATCAACAAGACATTTATACCACAATCTCTTTAATGGTAGAAATAGCTTTTTGATGGTTTCCAGTGAAACGCGAGGGGACAAGGAGACACGTATAGTGATTATTTCAACAATTCCTTTCCTACCATGAGCACAATGCAGTCATTTGGAATTCAACACCATGTTCTGACCATGACATTATGGTAGATGCTACAAACATGAAGATTCATTGGGTATGATCCCCATCTGCAAGTTTACCAATTTGTGGGAAGAAAAGGGTTATATAAAAATGAAAAATGGTGGGATATATTAGGAATGGGATGAACATTTATATATAGTCATTTTCTGGGAACCTGTTGGAACAGTCTCTAATCCTTGGTGATAATCTACAAATCATCCTTCTGTAGTATGAAGGAACTGTATGAAAGACTTAAGGAAATCATATCTATTAGTTTACATCTTGTAACAGCTAAATTCTTTACACGTTTAACTCAGGATCATCTCTGGCTGCAGAAAAATAAATTCAGAAATAGTATATAATCTACTACTTTAAATGATTAAAAATATATGAAAGAAGCTTAAACTTCACTAAAATAATATGCACAAATCAGATTAGAAATGCCATTTTCTCTCTTGAATATGTTTTAAAAAGAGATTTCAATTGTTCCTTAATTTTGATAATAGTTTGTCAATAACAGTTTTGAGTTGATTTTCAAATTTAATTTATGCTCCAATTTGACATGTAATGAAAATATATTTTAAAAAATCTTTTTAAAATTAAAAGGAAAAAAACATCACTGCCTCTGAGTGGAAGGGTAATTAAAATCTAAACCAAGAACAGATTAGAAATTAAAAATTCAAGTGCTATTGTTTTTTTTTTTTTTAATGAAGAACAGACAGAATAAAATTTAGAGATATGATTTGGCAAATCAAATATATCACATTACAGCAGGGGTTAGAAAAATTTTATAAGTTGGGCATGGTGGCATTCGCCTGTAGTTCCAGCTACTTGGGAGAATGAGGCAGGGGGACTGCCTGAGCCCAGGAGTTCAAGGCTGTAGTGTGCAATGATCACATCTGTGAATAGCCACTGCACTGCAGGCTGGGCAACATAGTGAGACGAAGAGAAGAGGAAGAGGAAGAGAAGAGAAAGCAATTATACCAAAGGGAAAAGTATCCATAGTAGTAAGTGTAGTAAGTGGGGGGAAAAAAATCTCTGACATTTGGTACAGATCCGAAGAGACATATAGTAAGATAAATGAAAAGAGCATCTTATGGTATTCAACACAGCATGCTATGGGGTGTGTTAGGGGGCTCTTTAACCCATGTAAAGGCCTCCCATAGAAAGGCTGCATTTCAACACATTTGCAGTTTAAGTCAAATATTGAGATGAAGTGATAGCACAAGAAAATGATTCTGGGTAAGTTTTCACATTTTTAATTATTGAAAAGAAGGTTAGAAAAACTAGGTCGACTTCATTAAAAAAAAAATTAAGACCTCATTGTGAGAGAAATAGTCTTTGGGGAGTTGAAAGCTAGATCATGCCATCAGATAGTACCTGACAGTGTCAAAGGCAGCAGAAGCAAAGAAGAAATCAGAGACACACACGATTATTGTACAGTGGCTCTATGACCACAAAGATCCAAAGGAAAAAAGTGAAAAAAATTATAAAGTGACCTTAAAAAAATGGGGAAGTAACCGTACTGCAGAACTGCTATCCTGAGGGGAGAGTGAAGTAGAGATTTTGGTGCCATGACCCACTCAAGTCCCTCCCTCATCTTCAAACCCTGTTGCTGCTATGAGCCCGGCTGGTAATCTGGTTAGGCTGGTTAGCTACAAGGGATTACTCTTTACACAAACACTTCCATCTCCTAAAGAGCTCATTTTGTGGCCGGCAAATCAACTTTCCTCTTTCCTTTTCAATATCTGGCATACCATGATTAGAGTTCAAGGAGGTGCAGCATTTATTATAGGTATTTTGTACATAAGAAGTTATTTGTTTTTCATACCAAATTTGTTTAAAACAAAGATCACTCAGTGGTAGCAGGTGGGTTACAATCCTACTGTTTATGAAAACTGTTCCAGGGAAACCATTCCGTAGGATAAAAGAGAAGCCTTCGGGATTATGCATTTTAATTTCCCTTTACCAAAGAACTAACCCAAACCAGAAAATCAGATTTTAAAAAAGAAATTAAATATCTCCTAAAAAGATCCTATCACTGCATTTGGTAAGGATGAAAGTTTCAGGATCTTATGAATCTTATATATGGAGAGTTATTCCGAATGTCTAACATAAAGAGAATACCAAATGGGAAACGGGTCAGGCAACTATGTCTCTGTCAGGCAGACACCAGGATCAGGGTCAGGGTCAGGACTTGGTTCACAGCAATAGGTTCACACCACACAGCAATAGGGTGGTGCTCAAACAAATAAATTGACCTTGTAATTAAAAACAAAACCAAAACAACAACAAGAAAGAAAGCGACAGAGACAGAGGCAGAAAAGAAAGGAAGGAAGGAGGCCTTTTTCAATTTGTTTATTTGGCTTTGTTAATTTATTCATCTTTTATGTATAACTTCCAAAGCTATTGACTAATTTTGGTATAATTCTAAAACATCAAGAAATATCTGAAGACTACTTTTTATTCTAGTCTACCTGTCTTGAAATGTGATGGCAGTGCTTAATTCAGCTAATTTACACATATTTATTGGGAATCTGTTATATGTTAAATTCTAATACAGTGGGTAGGATGGAGGGGGTTGGCATAGGGAGCTGGTACAAAATACGTTAAAATATATTCTTTACCCTTAGGGACATCAGGCTACCTGAGAAGCAAAGAGAGCACAGATGAATCAATTAAGAAACAATTAAGTGCCAAATTGTGAGATGCTAACTATGAATGCAATAAGAAGGGAGAGATGATTATGAACTGTAGTCACTGGAGAATAGTGTACAGAAGAGGTGGGGGATGAGTTACACTGTGCAGACAGAATGAGATTTGAACAGGCAGAAAAGAAGAGAGAAGAGGGATGAGAAGAAATTAGGAAAGGCACAGAATTTCCTTGTCCTTTTATTACTCAGTCATTCAATGTTTACAGAAAGCCTACAATAAGCTAGGCACTATGCTTAGCCCTGAGAGTGAACCACAAAGAAAAAAGATCTCAAATTCTGTCCTCAAGGAGCCTGTAGTCTGCCAATGAAGCTAAATGTGCTATAAATAACCATACTACAATGCAGATGAGATGTGGGTCATAAGAGAGGTTCCAGTGATTGTAGCCAAGAGTCATCCTTGAGCAAAAGGCCACTGATTTAAGCAGGTATCCTGTGGTCACGTTACCTTAACTTGGATATAGGTTTTGTAGGATCAGAACCTTCATTTTGATAAGGATGATCAGGTCTGGGAAGCTGGTCATGCTAACTTGACTTAACATGAACTAATTATAGGTCAAAATTCAATTCATTACTTTCAATTGAAAAGACACGGTGAAAATGAACAAGAACATCAGAGTTAGCCAATTAGTGTCCTAAGGTGGCCAGCTTGGCAGGAAGGGAGTTAAAGAAGCATCATCATGTTACCTTAAGGGTTACCTGAAGATAGCAAGGTTCCTCATCTTACTTGTGACTGGAGGTGGGGTTGTCTTCCAGTCAGGTGCACGTTATTAATATATTAGGCCCCTTACAAAAGCCCATCAGTCCTACCTTTGCTTCAACTCAAGTCCTATTCCATTCTCCTTAACCTGCTGCAACACAGCACCTGGTATTATGATGGGGGCAAAAGCCAAGACACACGAGACATAACCCTTGCACTCAGAGGCCAAATCAAAACAATGAACATTTTTGGTCATTTATGCCATCTTTAATGCTAGACACTCTTTCTGTGGCATTTATAGGTACTGCCAGGGAATACAGTCTAGAGCTCTCTGCTGCTCACTTCCTACCAAAAGTTTTGTTGTACAAAGCAGTATTTCTAGAGGACTGATGAAGAAATGAAGGCCATCCACTCTCTCAGGACTCTGACACTTACCTCTGTGTTAAGAAATAAGAGTCTGAAGCTAGGTTCTATCTAAATGGTGGAAGCAGAGTGCTAGTTGCCTTTCAATATTCATTTTTCTTCTCTAGGAGGAATTCGAAATTCACTTGTGTGTGTTTGACTTTCTCTTTGGGTGCAAGGCAGCTATAGAAAATACATAAATGAATGAGCATAGCTGTGTTCCAATAAAACCTTATTTATAAAAATAGGCAGCAGGCCAAATGTGCCAATCCCTATTCTCTAGTAATAGCATCCCTGGCTTTAGCTGGGCACAACAAAATCCTGAATAAAGAGGCTGGGAAGCCCTATAAAGAGGCCAAACTCCTGAAGGTGGAAAATGTGAGAAGTAGCACACTGACACAATGAGCCTGTCTCCCACACCCATTCTGCCCTACATGCAGAGTGAATGATTGGCACACAGGCCAATCCCAGTCTTTTTCCCTGCCCCTTCTTTGTGTTGAAGGTTAGCGCACTTAAACATATCTATGCCTTATCTTTTCATTCCTAAAAGTATTCTGAAAAGGGAATAATAAGGGTCACATCTTAGAATCATCACAGTTTACTGTGGACAACAAAGGCAGGTTTTACTTTTTCTTTCTTTTTTTTTTTCTGGTTTGTTTGTTTTACTCTTGTAAAAGGTTATTAGGAAATGTGGCCCACTAGATAACAAAACAAGTAAATATGTCACTCAAGTGAAAAGAACGACACCCCATGTTATTACTGTCATTCTTTAAGAAAGAGGAAACACATATGAGATCAATACTGTCTTCTGAGATAAAGATAGCATTTTCAGTAATTTAAACATGTCAGGAATAATTTCTCTGTTCATTCCATTTCCAGGTAAATTTGGGGGATGTCAGGTTTCCACTTGACTGCATGGGATAATGACTTCTTAGATAAAGGCAGAAGCTATGGTAACAGAATCAAAGGACTTCAGAATTTAGGAGAAGAATTTAAAGATTACATGTCACAAGCCACATCTGAGGAAAGTGAGGCTTACTGAGACAGCTGGACTATGTATGACCTAATATTCTCATCATACAATAGTCTTATCTGCCTTTAAAAGCTTGGAGCAGGCTTAAACTTTTTTAAAAATCAACAGATAAAGAGGAAGGTCTGAATGGTTACAAGAGCCAAGACAATATACCCTGAGCTTCAAGTGTTTGACTCATTCTCAGCAACTTTTACAAGGTACTTCCTCAAGAAGGATTTGGCCCTAAATTGGGTGGATCTGCTAATGTACTTCTGTACCTTTTTTTTTTTTTACTTTGAGTTGCTGTTTTACCTTTTGCACTTTAAATTCAACACAGCACATAATATTGGTGCAGGCTCATAATCAGACTCAATTAAAAATTTAAGCATGAGTTTAGAAGGAAACTCTAATACTGACTTATGTCAAAAGCCAACTGATTCATGCACTTTGGCCTTATGGGCTCTGGATCATGTGGAAATCTCAAGAAGGTGTCTGATCTACCAAACTCTCTGGAGAAGAAACTTTCTGGAGCAAAATCGGAAATTATTTGGTCCCTTAAGATGAACAGAGAGCAGTCTTTAGCCAAAGCCTGCAGTGTGAGGACTTTTCTCACTACGTGCCAACATGACTGAGATTTGTGTTCTCTGGCTAATGTCAGGGAGCTTGTGGTACTGTACACAGTGAACTCATTTGACCTGCTATCTCAGTATATAAAAGCAGCTGGTGAACCCTAGGAAAAAAAAAATAAACCTACAGCCATCTGTATACTGTGCTCTTTATCTAAACATATTCAGAGCCCCCAGGCTTTTTATCAATAATGGAGAAATTAATAAAGGAATCTACAAAATTCTCCAGGATCTTAGAATGCTTTTTATTCTTTCATTAAATAGAGTTGGAAGAATTCACCAAATCACAGCCAATCGCAAACTTATTCCAAACTGCTTATCCATTATCTCGTATTTCGCATCTCCCTGTTTCTATCATCACTGCCTGTCCTTTGAGTTATCTGATTGCTTATTATGATAGTTAAGGTGGCTAATCAAAGCAGAAAAAGGGAAGCTCAAATCATTTCATTGTATCCTCCTTATTGGTTCCAGTAAAAAGTGATTTGGTGGAGTGTGTGTGTACGGGGGGTGATGTGGTGGATAAAAATAACGAAATAACATTCCTGAATTATCTGTGACTTAGAACATCTTCCATGTTAGTATGGATAACTGATGCTTAGCTAAACATGGCTAAGTTTTCTTGATGATAATATAAAAACCTGTTGGGTTTGTTTTCCAATAAATTCTATATAATTTTCCCTCCTGACCTTATAAATGTAAAACTACCTGTAGAAAACATTGATAAAAGTTAATAATTTGTACCTTTCTTGATGACTTATAAGACACCTAATCACAGATATTTACCTATCAATTCATCTATCATCTACATATCTATTTAATAACCATCAGTCATCTGTCTTTCATCCATCCATCCATCCATCCATCCATCTATCCTCTGTGAGGCTTTATTTCACAGTGGTTAAAAGCTTAGGGTAAACAAATTTGAATTCAACTCCTAGTTCTATCACTTACTATTGTGTGACCTTGAACAAATTGCTCAAACTGAGACCTAGTTTCCTCTTCTGCTAGATGAAAATACTAAGAAATATCTATTACTGTGGGTGGCTTTGAGGATTAAATGAAATAATGCATGTAAATAACAAAGCACAGAATCTAACATATACTAAAAAGTTCAGTAAATAGCAGCTATTATTGTCTTTCATAATAGAGCTTTTCGGATCCCAGGCCTTCAACAAAAGCAGGAAAAAAGATCTGAATGCCTTCAGCTCTGAAACTTCATAGTTCGTCTATGAGATGATATCAAAGAGAGACAGAGCCTACATCATGGTCACTAAAATAGTGGAAATTATCCATCTATTATTTCATTAAAAAATTACTTGTGAAGGTCAAACATGAGCAGTCACTGTTAGGCACCGAGGGCGGAGGAGGGGGATACTTTGGTAAATCTGATAACAGATACGACAGAGATATGTACAAAGTGTTAAAAGACAGATGACAGTGACTTATGCCATTGGTGTTAGGCAAGGTTTTCAGAGAGGACAACTCCTGAGTTGGGTCTTAAAGGATGAATACGAGATCATCAGATAGAAAAGAAGAAGAAATCCATGCTTGGCCTCTGCTCTCAGTATGCTTGGCAAGTGGCTTGCACTGAATCTCACAACCAGCGGGCTTCTGGAGAGAACAGCGACTATACCGCAACCTTTAAGCAGCTGTGTGTGGCAGGCCCCGATTCGCACACTCTAGAGACTAGATATGTATCCCCTAAGTTTAAACCGAAGACCTACCAGCAGAGACAGCACTCAGAGAAATTGGTCCTAAGTTCAGGAAGATTTTTTTTTGTAAGGTAGGGATATATGAATAAGAAATTAGGCTCAGAATATTAATGATGTATGTTTTATTTTAAAGACAAAAACAACAACACGGAAATCCCATATGAAGAAAAGGAGGCAAGATAAAACACTGAAGATACACCAGGGGAAGGTACACAAAGTCAGAAAGGAAAAGGGGTAACAGCTATCTCAAACACAGAGAAAGGAATTATTTTGAGTTATTCCGTGAAAATGAGTTCAATATTGGGAATTAGTGATGTTCAATATATGGGACCTACATCTTTGTCAGTGCTATCTCTGCAGTTGATGGGACATCTGCTATGACTACCCTGGAGAAATCTCTGGAATATAGCAGTAAATGAATGGCTCCAAGATGACACAGGTCCTATTAAGTTGAGAGGGTTTACATGGCTAAAGAAAAAGCACCCAGTACTAAGATCAGGAAGAATACGGGTGATTCTCATATTCAGGCCTCCTGGCACAGTGGGATGGAGGCAAACCAGCCAGGTTGCGTGGGCACTGATCTACAGATTGCTAAAACATGCCTGGAAGAGACCAGAAACATGGGGCCACTTAACTCTGGTTTCTACATACAGCCCCTTATGTAAGGGGCTGTATGTAGAAAAAAAAAATCTTCCTGAACCAGCAGGACTAAGCTGGTTCTATTTCCCTTGAAATAAACAGAGTATTCTAGAGAAAATGAAGGAAACAAATAAACAAACCACCCTAGGTTTCATTTAGTGACAGTGACCAAATGTCTCTGCTTGTCCTAGAGATTCCCACTATAAGCCTGCTATTTCAGTGAAATTATCATTAGCAACCTCTTCCTTCTCAATGTGTCCTGGTTTGAATGATAAATTTTATGGTCACCATCTATTTAGTCTATGCAACAAATTGCTGACTTTAAACAAAAGATTAAAACATATACCTGTCCAATAGGAAACCAAATAGCACCAGTAAAAAAACAAAATCTACAGAAGAATGCCAATATAGACCAATTAAAGTAGCAAATCATTCTTCTATAAATCCTAATGGAATTATTAAACCAGGCAATAATTATTAGTTGGAATTAAATGCATTAGGTGAAGAAATGATGGGTAACTGGAGATCACTCAGTGACAAAGTAACATGGCAAGAAGAAAAACATAACTTTACAAGGGAGAGTGCTGCTACCCTAACAGTATTGTGTATCTTAACTTCAACAACTACGGGTAAGCCAGTACGCAACCTCACTTACAATGCATTCTAGTCACAACGTTTAACTTGAATCTGAAAGACTTTAAATGTAGCTTCCAGTTTACAGTAAATCCACGAGATATGGGAGCAAGCTAAATCATACTATGAGAAACAATCAGGCAAATCTAGGCCAATCCCTTGAAGATGCCAGTGAAATGCAAAATGGGTCTCTACTAGATTACAAGAGCCTTAAGGGACGTGACAACCAGATGCAATGTGTAGTCCTAGAATTAACCACCTCTAAAGGACATTTTGGAAGAATTTGGGAAACTTGAATATGAGCTGGGTATAGAATGATAAAAAGGACTGATTATTAATTTCAGGTATACTATTGTATTATTTCCCTTGTAGAAAAATGTCCTTTTTTCTTTTAAAGAGATGCATACTAAGATGTCAAAGTGTGTAAGGACGTGTTGTTATAATTCACTTTAATACTTCAGTATAAAATACGGTTTAAAAAGAATTAGATATGTACATATACATATACCCACATATTTATAATCTAGAAAGTCAATTTTTCCTCATCCCCACTAGGGGAAAGAATTCCTTAAAGAAAAACTATTTGAAGGGGTTTGGATCAGCCTGTGCCAGTGCCCCCACATTTTTATCTGGCTCTATCAGAAGGGACGTGCCCACAGAGCAGGCATGTACTAGGGTAGACTCAGCCTGTACTGACAGAATGCTAAGACGACAGTTTCCCCAGGATCACAGCACTGACAGGGGCCTAGAGAAACTGTCTAGGATAGAAAGCAAGCAGCAACCAGTTCCCATACTAACTAATGGGACTATGGCTAGAAATCCACAGTAGCCGATACAGGTGTCCTCGGTGCAAAGAGGAATCTTTCTGAGGCTCTGTCCCAGGAGCAGAAGGCAAACCCTAAGGGGGAGACCTAACCGTGGCAAGTACATAGTTACTAGATACTGGTACTCTGACTGCCCAGTAGCAGGCCTCTCTGTAGGGAGAAGAGTTACAGGTGACAGGTAGAGAATAGATCAGATAGGGAGGGGATGAGATAAGAGTTAAAATAAAAGTGAAACCATAAGGGTTAGAAGGGAAATGATGAGAGGTGAAGAATTTATTAGTAAAATGTAACCTTATAATGGAGGATCAGTTGGCAAAGGCCAGAGCAAGGCATCACGGTAGCAAAGTGAGAAGTAGAAAGGAGCTAAAAAAGAGCCAAAGAGGCCGGGTGCGGTGGCTCATGCCTGTAACCTAGCACTCCGGGAGGCCGAGGCCGGCGGATCGTTTGAGCTCAGGAGTTCGAGACCAGCCTGAGCAAGAGTGAGACCCCATCTCCACTAAAAATAGAAAGAAATTAATTGGACAACTAAAAATATATAGAAAAAATGAGGAGGGCATGCCTGTAGTCCCAGTTACTCGGGAGGCTGAGGAAGGAGGATCATTTGAGCCAGGAGTTTGAGGTTGCTGTGAGCTAGACTGACGCCACGGCACTCTAGCCCGGGCAACAGAGTGAGACTGTGTCTCAAAAAAAAAAAAAAAAAAAAAAAAAGAGCCAAAGAGAATCCAAGATGAGGATGGACAGGTAACAAGCAGACAGGAGAAGACACAGTGAGCGGGAACAGGGGACGATGGTTAAGACACAGCAGCAACATGGGGAGACAGGGGACATTTGAAATGGCAAAGGAAACAGAAGGACAGAGGGCGCAAGAAGTAAAAGAAAGACAGCTGGTCAGAGGTTGAGGGGGCAGAATTTGGAACAGACAGGAGCTGAATGCATCTTTTCCATCGCTGTACTCAGTGGAACTTAGTGGGAGCCCAGGAGAAAGGAACAAAGGGAGGAAGGAGAGAGGGAGGGAGAACGGGTGGAAGCAGTGAAGGAAGGCGTGCAGAACAGCCTGCGGAGCAGAGCGAAGTGAAGGTGTGGAAGAAGGAAGAAGAAAAGAAGGCATGCGGAAAGCACACGTTTTGGAGGCACACAAGGGGGTTAATGTTAGTTAAAATATGATGGACTTGGTGCTCGTGAGCATTCTATGTCACATTCCAGAATTGTGTAATTCAAATTTACCATAAGAATTCAAGAAATATTTCAACCAGGCAGCATTTCTGTGGCTCGTGTGAGTTATATCTTATACAAATGCCTAGAAGTAGCGTGAAAGCATGGTAACTTTATTGAGAAAACAGTCACATAGCTCTTGGATCTTCCACGCACTGCTGAGTGATGCCAATCAGCCTGTCAGGCTCCTTATTTTCCCCAAGGGCCTGGTCTCATCCAGTGGGTCACTTTATCCTATGAACTGGCCTAAGGCTGCTGAATTCTTTCCACCCATTCTCTGTTGCCCAGAACCAAAGCAAGAGGCAAATGCTAGATTGAGATAATTACCGTAGACAGAAATCTGGCTAAATACTACAAAAACAACCCCCATTATTCAGGCACCTGATTATCTAGATTGCTGACTACATTGATTACATTAATCCAATGATTGCCAAATCTTTTCTTTACTTTCTGTTGGGTGGGATTTAATCTAGAGAATTAACAGATCTCCCTAGGATGCAAATTTTTCCCAGGATGCATGAGTTTGACTGACAGCTCACAAAACTATTCTGGAACATGTGCAAAATCAGACTCACACGCAATTTTCATGCAAAGGAAAAACCTATCCATCAACATAATAGTGGCTCTCAGAAAGCAGTCAAGTTCTGGGTCTGAAAACTGGAAAGTAGGAGGTCTGATGTTTTAGGAAGCCATAATCAAACATTTTTGTTTGCAGTTTCTAATATGTGTAGGTGTTTTCTAGTACATGAATAAGATTAGAATTTGTACCAAAAATTATTATTACAGGATTTCAAATCACAATGGTGCATGTGTTTGAGAATCATTGGTTTGCAATTTGAGGGAGGAGACAGGTTGGTGAAAGCAGATTCCCAGAGTCTTCAGTCTGTTTTTCAAACAGAAAACAGTAAAAGAAATAGTCTCCCTGATTCATGATACAAGTCCCTTATAATCTATCTAGATTTATGAGGCTGGCAAAAGTCTAATATCTATATTTCCTAACTTTGAAGTTTGAATCAGAGACTATATACACAGCATGGACTGCAGAGAGTTACAGTAACTGTAGAGCACCTCCACAGGAAAGCAAAGAGAAAGATCAAAGGGCCTCCTGGATGATACTCACTATTTGGTAGAGTCAGATAACTGATATTCTCGTCGTCTGTCGTAGCATTCCTGGATTCCAGGATCATTCCATAAACTCTTTATTGCATCTACGTATGGATTCTCAAAAGCAGACACCTTCTCCACATCAACTTCTCGAACTAATTGTGCATGAGCCTGTTTAAATTAAAAAAAAAAGAAAAAGAAAGAAAAACAGCAGTTTTAATACCCTTTCCTTTCCAAATTGTCTTTGGTTTGCACATTAAATTGCACACAATTCAGGTGACATCTTCCTTCATACATGGTTTCCAAACTGGTTTATAATAAAGTAATGATTCATATTTTTTGTTTTTCTTAGAGAGAACACAGTCCCAAATCTTTTCCTCTAGAGCAAACCTTGAGGCTACTTAAAGTTGATTAGAGGATGGCAGCATGGTCAGCTCTCCCATCAGAACAATGAGAGCGTCATGCTACATATACCACTGTTTTTAGGTAATTATCATAATCCTAAAACAATATTATTAAAGGAAAAAAGGCAGCATAATTATCTCCTGCATGTTTATAGTTTATTACAATCAAACACATAGTGTGCCTAGCCCATGGGTATTATATGTCTCAGCAGAAACTAAATCAGAATCCTCAACTAATCAGGATTAGTTTCTATAGTTTACTTTTAGTACAAAGCTACTGGAACATTTAATATTATTAATTTAATTTAGACAACAATAACAAGTACCCCACTACTCCCACATCAATTCCCAAATTCCAAAATATTTATTTTATATCTGCCTTATCTACATTATCAGATTGAGGACTTTATTCAATTTTTTAACAATGAAAAAGATGTTTGTTATCTCCCATTATACTACGTTTAGCAGGAAAGAAATAAAGAGATTTAAAAATTTTTTCAACATGACTAAAATAAAAATGTTTTATAGTCAATCCTCAAATTTGCCAGAATACACCACTAACAATCCTAGTCAAACTAGGTTTCATGGAATATTATAAACAAATTCCACATATATAATTATGTAAATAAACAAATAACTAATTACCTTAGAAATTGGAGGCAGATGGCTGACAATTATTGTGACAGTTCTGATTTTGTACAGAAATACAAACTTTTTAACAAGGTTAGTGAATGGCTACCATGATGACATTATGGCCAAATTATTCATTTCACAGAGTATTAAGCAGACAGAATTTTAATGAATTTAATCCATGCCAGACCCTGTCTGGTTCTCATTCTTTACCTCCCTGCTCCATGTCAATAGACTAATCATGACCTAAGGTTTTAAGAAGCTCAACACACAGAAACTGAAGAAATCACCTTTCTTATTAGTTCTGCTCTGACAGTAACGATCAGCTGTAGTTGCTTTCTGTACTGAGTCCCTGCCTAGACAATGTGCCCTGCTATATCCCACCAGTGATCTTACCTCCCCAGAGTCCTGCTCCTGAACCCCACTCCAGCTGGGAGCCACCTCAATCGTCATTCCCTCTGGTACTCACTCTCTGAAAACAGAACATCACTGGCTCTTCAAAGAATCCCCAGTGCTAGGCTCTGCTGTTCAGCAGCACTTGTTACTGAACCTCCTGGATTCCCAGGGACTGTACCGGACCCATCTGGTCTGCCCCTGAACTGGACCTCCTCCAAGCAGACGGGGCTTTCTCCACTCCGCCCAACCTCAGCAGGTATGTCTCATGTCCAGCTTCAACCCCTGCCCTTGCTCACTAAATATGAACAAGTTCTTCTGTCGTGTCCAGAGACATGACAATGATCATCCTTGACATGATCCTAAATTCAATCCTCCATGGCCATATCGCTAAAATTCTCAGTTCAATTCCCCATGGCCACATCTCTATTATAAGGTTTTCTTGAGGAGGCTGTGAATCTTGGGTGGGGGTGGGGGCAGCAGAAATGGGGATACATGCAGGGTGGTTTCCTGCTGGATTTAGTCTAAAGTCATGGTTTTGCATCTGACTCTGTTTCTTGCAACCCCAGGTAAGTTGCTTAATCTTTCCAAACGTTATTTCTGGTGGGGAACAATACTGCTCCCTACCACTCTCAACCACATATGATTTTGTGCAAATCAGTTACAACATGGTTTGTCAGTCATTCTCAAGAGGTGGTCCACAAACCTGCAGCATCAGTGACACCGGGGAATTCGTTAAAACTGCAAATGCACTGACCCCTTAGACCTGGAATCATCACAAAGTGGATGATTCCAACACATGTGAAAGTTTGGGAACCACTGCAAACTATAAAGCACACAGATGCAAGCTGTGATCATAATTAACAGCCCAACTGGCCACAGAATTGCCATTGGAGACTAAAGAGAAGAGGCCCACAGAGGCAACAGTCATTTGTAAGCAGGGGCCTTAACACATGTTCATAAGGGCCAGGAAGCCATAGACATGAGTACAACAGGCTAGATACAGGCAAGAGGGAGTAATGGAGACTGTGGCACACTGAGAGATACATGCCCTAATTACAGAGGGCAGCCGCTATTTAGCTCTAAACAATTATTGACATTGGGAATGTAGGCTCTTTGTGATCAAATTCTCCAATTTTTTCAAGGGAAGCCAAAAATCCAGATTTTTCTTTGAAATATCCCTAATTTTAAATCTTGGCAACTCTATAAAAGATAAAGTATAGCCATGCCTGAGTTGAATTGGGGGCCACTCATTTGCAATATTTGTTCTAAAAGATTCTTCTCCCTTTGCTCCCCTCATAAGCTTCACCAATAACATTATGTTCCCGCACAGAATCTAGAAAACAGTATGTGGGTGCAGGATAACACACACGAATGAATAATTTTCCAGTATTTTACTACAATATCTAGACAAACTAATTCTACTGTGCATGGGAGAAATTGTTGAGACCCTTCTCTGAATTGGGTCAAAGCTGGTAACACAGGTTACTATAGGTAGTATTTCTAACATGGATTTGATACTCACTACACCAGGCCAGCAATGTCATTTGGAAGGAGTTCTGCTTCTGCTTCTAGAGCAGTTAGTTGTCTTCTGCTGGGGAAAAATTTCAACACCCCAAGACACTTTTCTCACTATTACGATCAAATGTTTATTAGACCCCACTGAGATACTAGCAATATAATAATAAGGGAATTAGCTCCTGCCCAGGTGTGTGTGTGTATGCGTGTGTGTAACCGTTCCTATAGACGGCAACCAAACAAAGCTCTGGGTGTAGGAATGAGAGAGAATATCTGCATTTCCATCCTTAATTCCAGTTGACTCTAAGGGCATTTAAATAAAGACCATTTTCTCAATAATGTATAGAGTAGCAACTTTCCACAAAGAGCCTACTTCTATAAAATGAAACTATTTTTTATTGCCCAAAAATGCCCGTAATTTTCTATCTTGATCTACACCTCTGCTTGCTTTTTCTCGCAGCTAGAATGATGCCTTCCCTCTTCCTTTTTGTACCTTCCTTAAAAGAGCTTTTGTTCAGAGGCTATATCATATGCCATCTCTTACAGGAAGTTCTTCCTGACTCTTCTCCTCTCCAAAAAAAAAAAAAAAAGTGATCCTTGCCCTTTGAACCATGGAAATTTTACATTTTGCTTTATGTTAATAGTTACGTCTTAACTTATCCCTCTTCTAACTAACTATATATTGATGGAGGAGAGGGCTGCGGCTGACAAGCTCTAATTTCTTTTGGGGCCCAAGTAAGCATATAACAAATACTTGCTCAATTTAATTGCATTGAAAAAGTACACAGATATGATGCCAAGACTAGTCAAAGACAGTTTCTCAAGAAAATCTCCCATCCATTATCTACTCCCATAGGATTACATAGTCCTTAACAACACTTAGTTTAGCAGTTAGTGTGCATGTATTTGTGTAATATTTATTAGTATCTGCCTCCCTAATTGTAGTATAAGTGCCAAGACAAGGAAGGAAGGAAGGAAATTGAACTAGAATAGAAATCAGGACATCTAACTTCTAGTTCATGTTTACCCATAACATTAGTTATAACCCTTAGGAGAAACTATTTTACTTCTTTATAACTTAATTTTCCATGCCATAAGATAAGGCAATTGAACCAAATCACCTAAGGTCTCATCTAGCCATAAACTGTATGATGGTAAATATTTAACAAATACATCTATAATGATAGGGCACCAAGGAGTTATGACACTCTAAGAGTACATGGTATCATTCAGAAAGACAAGACCTTACTATTTCAAACCATCCCAGACAATACAGGGCAAAATGTAGGTCAGTAAGTACATGGGCAATGCTACATGGAGAAAACTGTCGATATAAATGTCCCCAGTGAAAGCACAGTCCTCTCCAAGTACAGCTCATTATATGGACTGAGGAGGTCAAAGGAGGTGTCAGAGAAAAGACAGGATTTAGCTGACAGGTGAAGATGAAGATGCATGACATCCTGAGCCTCGGTGGATAACATAAACATGGCATTTTCTTTTAACTGTGAAAACAGTCTTGTGAGGAAGTTTCATGTTGACTCTTAATTCAAATTAACTTCTACAGTGAAAGCTGTAACAGTTTTCTCCATGATGAACCCACAACTTAGAAGTCAAGAGACTTCTCCATCATCTAAGAAATAATATCGCCCTCAAAAACACACCAATCACCATGTTGCCGCCTTCACCCAGGTCAGAATTCCTAAATCACTTTTACTGCCTCCTAAGCTTCGTTGTTAAATCCATCCTTGCTGTTTTGGAAAATGACATTCAAATATAATCAACCATAATTTGCATTTATGTAAGAGCTTTCATCTGAGGTTCTCTTAAGTTATTTAAAAGTATGATGGCATTTTACAAAATGTGCACAGAGTTTTAAAACTGTCGATGTAAATGTCCTCGATGAATGCACAGTCCTCTTAAGTTTTTTTCTAAAAAATGTTCTGTATGTGGAAAGAATATTTTTTAGTAAGTTAGAGTAGAAAGTTAAATTAGATGCTTTCTTCTATTTGTCCAAATGTCAAATAGTAGTAAAAACTACAAGTAATTATGCTAAATTAAATAATTATTAATGAAAAAGACTATGATGAAAAGTCACTTCCAATATTATAAATAACAAGTCAATTACAATTGACTCCCTATTTACTTTGAATATTGTGCACAGAAAAGCAAAATGGGTATGAATTAATGAATCATATAAGTAAAGTGTAAAATAAAATTCTATTTATTTTATGTTAGAGTTGAGCATACTGGGTGGAAATATTTAATGATGAATGCTAGCTTTCAGAATTCTTAGCAAGCTGGTGGCAAGCCTTACAGGGAACATTGTGAGAACTAAGTAGCTACTCTCAGGAACTCTGGCAGAATTCTAGGGAAAGACCACATGGAAACCACAAGACGTGCCAATGTGGTAATGTCTTGTTTTCGTGACTCCGTGGTCATAAAATTCAGGTAAATCTTAGATGTGTTGATATTTCCATGGTTGCTTCTGCAAAGGGAAGGATGGACTGAGGTCCCACCACAGTGGGCCTTACCCTGCCCACAGAAGGCCAAACCTTCACATGAAATGAAAAAGATCTGTCACTTTGGGAGGATTTTCAAAATCCCATTAACAATTGGAGATGGCTTTAGACAGGAATGTCACAACTATTCTGGTTCTTATCCTGCGTAAGTAGAAAACCAAATGGTAACTTCCACATTTGCTGAAGTTCTTAGACACAAATACTCTGCTCTTTAGGCCTGCTCTGTTTGAAGGGATGCCCAACACAAACGGAGGACCTCCAAATCAGGAAAAGTGCAAGCTGCCGTCAGAGTCCATTTCAATTGTGAACCGAGCCTCACATATTCCTACTTTTTTTTCTTGGTGCTTATTTCCATTTTGGCATTTGACTCTAAAGCAAAAACTGCAAACTCCTAAATAAACTGAGAAAAAAAAAATCCTAGCCTTTTTTGTTTTCTTCTGCTCAGAGGAAGTACAGAGTAAAATGATGGCCACTGAGACCAGACTGCTAGTGTTGTAATCCCACCTCCACCCAGTAGTAGCAGAGTGTGACCTTGTACAAGCTATTTAGCATCTTAAACCTCTGCTTCCTAATTACCTCACTCTCCTGATCTGTTAAATGGGGGGTGATAATAGCACTTATTTTAGAGGGTTAAATTATAGAATACATATAAAATACTTAAAGGCAGAGCCTGACACCTGAAGCTACTAGTTATTTGCTTTTTAAAAGCAAAGAAAAAATAGGACAGAAGACACAAAAACCATGGTACAAACACCTACTAGGTTCTGTGACCACCACCAAGTCACCCAAGCCTTAATTTGCTCAAACATGAAATAACATTCTAGAGGCCCTGACTAGGGCCTCTGAGTCCTCAAATTTGCAAACACCTCTTAGCATGAAATTTCCTGCAGAAAACTTGGGCACAAACTGTTATTTATCAGACTGCTTCACCTTTTCTGACCTTATCACAGTCTGAACACCTGACCTTCTTTCAGGTGCATTATGTGCAGAGCAACAGTTGTTGTATCTTTTTATGAGCATTACTGCATAAATGACAAAGAAGAGCAAAGTCACACTGAGCGGCTGCTGGCGGGGTTGACGTTGTGAGTGACTCACAACAGAACAGGCTCTCCACACCTTATGATTCAACTCGTGGCTCAGCAAAATTACAAATTACTACGTGACATAGCCTTTTGAAGTCCCTCATGAAGATTATAGCTCTCATGTATAGAATTCTTCAGTGGTAAGGATCTACAGATTCTTCTTTGCTAAACTCTCATGTCCCTCTTAACCTTGGTATCAGATAGAGACGACTAAATCTCTCACTAATAATTCTGGGAACCACAGTAGTGAAGAGGAAGAACTTGCACAATAACCTGAGGCTTTTATCATAGCTCATGTCTTTAGGCAGGTCACTCAACCTTCCTGAACCTCAGTTTTCCCATCTATAAGATGGGAATAACTGTTCCTTGTAGGGCTGCTAGGGAAATTAAAAGAGATCTTAGTAAAATGCCCAGTATAATTACTACGAAATCTTGTGGTGTCTCAAAATTATGACTAATAATTATTTCAACAATTATTTTTTTGAGACAGTCTCGCTCTGTCGTCTCGGCTAGAGCACAGTGCATCATCATAGATCACTGCAACCTCAAACTCCCGGGCTCAGGTGATCCTCCTGTCTCAGCCTTTGCAGTAGCTGGGACTACAGGTATGTGCCATCACACTCAGCTAATTTTTCTATTTTTTGTGGAGATGGAATCTTGCTCAGACTGGTCTCGAACTCCTGGGCTCAAGTGATCCTCCCACTTCAGCCTCCCACAGTGCTAGGATTACAGGTGTGAGCTACCTCACCCAGCCTATTTCAGCAAATTTTTATCTCCCGTGTGTTAGGCAATACACGAGACACTGCTAAAGTAGAGAAATTATGTTAAATAAAATGTTCTAGAAAACAAAATATTAGATAAGAAAGTTTATTAAACTGCCATATATTCTTTCATTAAGACTTTCCCAATTGATTTATCAACCCACTGTTAAATTTGCTCTTTTATCATTAGATTTTTGTTTTTGATCTCTACTATGGTCTTTGCCAAAACAATCAATGACTATAAGGCCTACTGTCTTCCCCAAAAAACATTTGCTGGAAATACATTTCTCCTTTTTGTTTGGTTTCCCTACAGGCTATCTCTGCTTGTTCTAACACCAAGTAGATTTCTTCTTGGGTGGAGGAAATACTCCTGCTTTATTGGTTAAAATATTTATATTCTTTTCAAAGAACTCAATCTCTTTCTTAGACCCACCACTACAATTTTCCATGTAAATATTCTTCTATTTAGTTCTTTGCTTGTCATTTTCATTTTTCTTGTTTGTCTGTCATGTCATAATTATCAGTATCAATGACATTGGAGGTCAAATGCTTGATACGGCATAGCATAACATGTTCCAAAGTGTGTTGACTGATGTAATTGCATGATTCCATTACAAAGAATCTTGCCCTCACATCTATAAAATCTTAGGGTACAATATAAATTTTTTTATACTTTGAAGTACTACTTACTACATTCATGATTATGATAATATCATAGTATATGTGTACATACATTATGAATGTACACTTGCATTATGAATACTACCAAAAAACCAGTTTATTTTCAGAGAATTTATACAAAGTCACAGTGATAAAGAAAAAATTAGAAAGAGAGATACTTTTAAAGACAAGCATATTCATTAAAATTCAAAAGAATTGTCTTTATGGTTCCTTACAAAGAATATTTGAAGAAAACTAGTTAATTGGAATTTTAATAGTTATTTAACAAATGGGTTCCAAAGTCAAAATAAGATAAATGTGGAGAATGATGGCTATAAAATGTCAAATGTCTGTACTACAGAACTCAAAAATTTTACCAGGTAATGGAGCTGGGAATCTGTGAGCTTAGGGCTGGAGATGTTATTGAATTTTCCAAACTTGTTTGACCATGGAAGCTTTTTTCCCTCCAGATCTGTTGATGGGATTGGTGTTCTAATGGATCACACTTTGAAAACACTGACTAGTGACTGAGACCCCCAACAACAAAACTGGGGGTTAACTTTACATAAACAGTACAACTTATTGATTCTCCCCCACTCTGGCATAACAGGTAAATGCCTGCTTTATGGATTTACATCTTCTTCATTTATGAGATCACATGTCATATGTGGTTCATTTCCTGATATTACGTCTCAGACAAAACCTAATCATTTTAGTCCTCTGTGATGTCTGTACTCCTGCAATCTTATTAACCAGAGGAGTATATGTTGCTGCTGGTTTGGAATTTTATTTTGTTTGACAACAGAAAAAACAGATAAAGAAGATTCCTCTGCTCAGCTTGGTAGATTTTCAGACAAAGACAAAAAAAAATAAAAAGAATGAGCTCTCTAACCAAGGAAGGCCCAAATGCTCCTGAGAACTTCAGAGTCCTACACAGGGGATATCATCTTTCTGGAACATCCCATGTGAAATCTGACCACTGCAGCTTCAGACATTCAAGAAATCATGTTTTCCAGAATCTTGGGAAAAGAAATGAGCCCTTAGAATACCTTGTTTAAATGACCCTTTAACTCAGAAAGCAAGAAACTGTTTCATTAATAAAAATATAAACAGAAACACAGCAATGATACCTCTTTGTCCTAGGAAAAAGAGTAATGAAACATTTAGCATCTGAACAGGAAAAAGGGTAGGGACAAGAGAACTGACATCCTACAGGGCACGTGTTTTTTCGTAAATATCTATGGTATGTTATATAATTTGTCACTTCAAGTAAGGACCATATTTCAGGAATATTATAGATAAGAAAAACCTGTAAAAAGTTAGTTGAGAAACTGGTAAGTATGAAAAAGGCTACTAAAAGAGTTAATGTTATATGTCTTTAAAATACTGACTAGCAAATCAGTTTTATTATATTGGTCTTACGCAAGGAACTGTGTGTATTTTTAAAAATATTATTTTCAAATATAAAATTCTTCCTAAAACATAAAACATTTATATATTAACATAGATTAAAGGAAAGAAAATAAGCAGAAATATTTTTCCTGGTATTTTCATGTACTTTAGTCAGGTTCTTATCTATGATAAATTTGTTTCTAATATCATGTCCCTGACATTTTTCAGTGGACTATATTTTTTTCAATATAGACTTATTATATATTTAAGTATTTCATAAAATTGCCTGCAATATTCTTAAAAATTACATTAACCATTTTAGGCTAATAAATTTGAAATTGTTAGCATTTTCAATTGGGCCCTTCTCTGTACACCTTAATATTTTTAATTCAGAAATATTCTTCCTTTGAAGGCTGAGGTACTTGGTAAGCTCAGAAACAACTGTGCTACATGAATGGTAATCTTACCCTATTATGTTTTTCAAATGGAAACACGTAACTATTTCAGTTCAAATATTTGCATAGAAACTATCTGTATCAGAATATTAGTCATTCACAAATATTTTTAGGAGATGAAATTCATGATTGGTAGATTACTACAGCTTATTTGGACACTATTGTGACTTATATATATATGAGCCATAACTAATTCTAAGTACATTTCTGATCCATAGACTTATTAATTTAATACATACCATGTTTTACCATGACACTATGCTCTATCATAAACTATATTCACATTATTACTACAAAATACTTTTATTTTGAATATTGACTTTTAAAACTTTAAAAAGAAACAAACACATTTGCTATAACACACAAAACCATGTTAGATATCTCACATTATCAGAATGAACTACCAAGAGCTTCATCTTGATTCCATGAATTAATGGGCAAAAAACCAAACCATCAATTATTTGCAAAGTTTTTATTCTGCTAAGGGAGTTAATAGATTGTTACTTCTTCATTGTTTTTGCACATGCATAAAAAAACCTAGAATAAAAAATGAGCTAAATTAACTTGGAAGGAAAGTCACTTGCTCTAAATGAAAAGTCATGCTTCACAGAGTAATACACAAATGCATTTTTCTGCAGCCGCACATGCTAAATGTCATCTTTGGGCATAGTCTTCTGAATTTTCTGTGGTTTATATCACTGTGGCTACAACGGTGGATGTTATGTATTGATAAATAATTTTATACAGATTACACATTATGATTTACTTTCTTGAAAAACAAAAATTCAGTGCTGGGCGTGGTGGCCCATGCCTATAATCCAAGCATTTTGGAAGGCTGAGCCAGGAGAGTCACTTGAGGCCAGGAGTTTGAGACCAGCCTGGGCAACATAGTGAGATCCCCGTCTCTAGAAAAAATAAAAAGAATTAGCTGAGCATGGCGGTGTGTACCTTTAGTCCCAGCTACCAAGGAGGCTGAGAGGCAGAAGGATTACTTGAGCCCAACAGTTTGAGGCTGCAGTGAGCTATGATGAGGCCACTGTACTCCAGCCTGGGTGACAGAGTGAGACACTCTCTCTTTAAAAAAAAAAAAATCAGTATTTAATTTTTTTTAAACATGAATTTTCGGGCTTTTTTTTTTTAAAGCTTGTTATGGTTCAAAGGATTTGTTGCAAAATAAAAGCATTATCAAACAATAAAACACATAGATTTACACCAGATAATAAATGTTAAACCTACTGAAGCAAACATCTGTATACCATCATGGTAAGACTGACTCAGCCTTGATTTTCCATACATATTTCATGTACGCCTAACGTAACTTCCCACTGACCCTGCTCACTGGTGGTCTGGTCTTAGTGGACCTGGCAGCCTACAGGTCAGACCACACCCACAGCATAACTGGCTGATACAAGTAGACAGTAAAGGCAGCAACTCCACATGCTTCTCTACCACCTCTGAGACTAGAGGTGGTGGCTGGCCCTAGCCACTCTTGTCTGAGTTCACTCCATATTAGCAGCAATGACCATGTACTGTCTTTGAAAGAGAGGTGCAGTTACCTTGCATCTTGGAAGGATGTGGAAAAGAGTTGGAACATGTTTTGATTTAACCAAGTGTTACAGGGAGAAATCTGGTTAACTGTACAGGAAGAATCTGGAAGTACAAAGTGAAGGTCTATCAAATCTATCCTGGCTTATTTTAATGAAGCTATTAATAAGAATGCTTCATTAAACACTGAAAAACTGGGACAAATGCTAAACTGGTGGGATGCTGGGACAACAGGTGTACAATGCAAATATCTCAGGCAAACTGGGACTTATTATTATGATCAACCTGTGCCTGGGGAGACTTGAGCTGGGGGAATCAAGAGGCCTAGAAGTGAGGTGACTGTCTACACACCTACTGGGTATAGCACATTTTTTTAAGGGGTTGATAACTAAAATTGAGAGCTTTTGAATTAAAAACAACAACAAAAAAACCCCAAAATTCAAAAAACACACCCCCTCAAACAGATGTCCTACTTCTCTTGATAAATTGGAAGACCCAGCAACATTGCATCCATATTCCAAGAGGGTAAGAGGCTGTTGCAGGCTACCAACTGCTCCTCTCTATTGTCAAGAATAATGGGCAAGTACATATTTTTTTATGAAAGTGAAAACATTCTACAGCCTATAATGCAAAAATTATGCCATGTCAATGCACAGAACCTGGCCAGCTTTTAATTACCTGCCTGGCCCTGAAATAATTTGAGTTTGTACCCCACCCCTACACCCAACTCCCTGCAGGGATGGCACTAATTCTTGTGTTCTTTGTGATAAGGAGCCTTGCATATTCTCCGTAAGAACTGAGAATTATGTTCACTCTGATCCCCACTGGTGGGCATTTTCTCAGCTTCTTGGCTAGGATCCATTAAAAAATGCACACCTGGGCTCTCCTAATGGTTTCCCCTCACCTTTAATTTATGCCCTAGATGCTTGTGTTATGAGTTCCAATACACACCAGTCTAACCAAGGGAACCGTGGCACACATTAGATACCAAATGGTATCACGTAATCTGGGCTGTTTGGGGTGGTCATATGCACAGTGGATAAGGGACTGTGGCTTTAGAGTCAAACCACATTTACTTGCTTTGCGGTCCCTCCCAGCTTCAATTTCTTTATCCCTCAAGTGAGGTAATGATAACTATGTCACAGCATTGTTGCAAAGATTAAATGTAATAATATACATAAAACAGCACAGTAACAAGCACACACCAATGGGTCAATAAATAGCAGCAATCCTTAGTTTGTACTTCAGGTGTGACCCAATGGGATGATGGTCAAATATTCTTACCCAACCCTTTTTTGTACACCCTCTTTGGGGGTATCACCTTTAGGGGATCTGTTCCAAAAATTATGCAACAATTTCTATGGTTCCTACCAACGTGCTATATCACTATGTGTTTATTATCTTAAGGAAATGCTGTTTTAAATTCTCAAGTTATGAGTTTTATATATATAATTATAGTGACCACTGGTTACTATAACTTTACAGTCCTAATTGTTTTTCAGCTAGAAGCGATGTTGAGTTTAAGTGACATATAAAAGGTTGTTTCTCTACAGAAAATCTCTGATTTTATTATACTGCATTCATCTCAATGTTGAGTTTTCAAAACTTACAAAGACCACAACCAGATCAAAATCTCGTCTAAGACACCCCAATATATGTGCATGAAGACTGTATCAGACATTATACATCCACATGTGCTCTTCCCCTTGAATTCTGATGAGTTTCCCATGAAAAGCCAAACGATTGGTGATGTAGCACTGGTCATGAAATCAAACCAAATCCATCCTTAAATAACTCAAAAGGACTTAGCAACTGGCATTGCATTTTTAGGAAGATAAAAATGCATGTTGCCTCTTTTATGTGTTCTTAGCTATATATCTATTTTTGAAAAGCTTTCATATAATTTCTAAATTTAGCTCCTACTTCCTTTTTACTGTGTCATCTGAGCTACAGTCAGCATCTGATAACATTCTGATCTTCACTCCAAGGAACCTATACAGAAACTGCCTCTCAGAAGGAAAGATAACCTCTCACTAACCTCTTCTGTGTTTGCAAATGAGGCGTGTACAAGGCAACCACTTCTTTCCCTTCTCCAGTTTCTCTGGGCATCACTTAACACATGTTTTGAGTACATTAAAATTGCCTTTCCTTACTTGGTAGTAGGAATTATCTATCTTTCTAAAGCATCAACATTTTTTATTAAATCAATCTCTTACTAAGAAAATATTAAAGGAAGAAATTCATCTCTTTTAACCTAAGGCAGAAGACTGAGGGCAGAGAAAACAAAAAGAAGGCCCAGGGAACAGAGAGTTGGTGTGGTGGTATGAGGTTATAGATAACTGCATGCGTATAGACAGAAATTTCTGAATCCTGTACACCTGGGTTAATTGCCATTCTATAAAAATGCTCATCTCAGGCCGGGAGCGGTGGCTCATGCCTGTAATCCTAGCACTCTGGGAGGCCGAGGCAGGAGGATTGCTCAAGGTCAGAAGTTCGAAACCAGCCTCAGGAAGAGCGAGACCCCGTTTCTACTAAAAATAGAAAGACATTAATTGGCCAACTAAAAATATATATAGAAAAAATTAGCCGGGCATGGTGGCGCATGCCTGTAGTCTCAGCTACTTGGGAGGCTGAGGCAGAAGGATTGCTCGGGCCCAGGAGTGTGAGGTTGCTGTGAGCTAGGCTGCCGCCATGGCACTCTAGCCTGGGCAACAGAGCGAGACTCTGTCTCGGGGAAAAAAAAAAAAAAAAGCTCATCTCCCTTATTTTCCATTCATTAATAGCAGATTTAACATGGATGAATTATATAGAGATATGAAACTTTTTGGTATAAAGCAAAAACATCAAGCAACACATTAAAAATTTCAAGCAGAAACAATCTGAGTGTATAGCCAGTAAACATAACACAGTAGTGCTAAACTATAGACCTAGTGAAGAAAGAATGTGTAGTGGGGTCTCAGACTTCCCAAGATCCTATCCATCCTCCTGTTTAAGATTTTCCCAATTATTCTTATCTTCTCAGACCATTTACAGTCTTTGTAACACACTTGTTGGGGACTATGCTACATATTGCCTGGCACTGCTATTTAACTGCTTCATGTCTGTGCGTAGAGAATTTCCAACAATGCAGCAAATTACTTTGGGTCAGGGACTAATATTTTCTTGTAGCCTAGCACAAGATTAGTGCTAGATGAGTAAATATTTCTACACTGGAACTGAGTTGTCTTCCCTTTTTACATATTTGCCCAGAAATGTGATCCAACAAGACTAAAGATGACATAATGACCAGTACTGGGCAGAGGAAACTGTCCTGCCCAGGAAGCTAGGAGGCCTGGCTGGGCCTCTGGTATGATCCAGGACTAGTCTCTTAACCTTTCTATATTAAGAGTTGACTGCTGTAACTGGAGTATTGGATTAGATAATGGCTGAGGTGCCTTGTCCTTCTGATTACACATTCAAACATAAGCTGGGGTAAAATTAAAATATTTAACCAGTGGTATGACATGGATACTGGCCCCAAACTCTCCCTGTCATGCCTCTTATCAACCTTATAGGTACTGGATCACAAAGAGGCCAAGATGTCCTGTGGTAGGACCAGAGCTGCTGGGATCACTCAAGGAACTTGGGCAGCAGCTATATTATAATTTTTTTAAAAATATTTTAACACTGCTATGGTGTTATCAGTGGTAGGGGCTCAATACTAACCCAGCATATCAGTAATCTCTTAGAGTTATAAATGTGTTAATCTTATTCAAAAGTTATTATCTGAAGGTCACAACTGCTTACAGAGCTGAAAATGAAAAGAAAACAGAAACTCCCACCAATGCTATCAATGTTGTATCTTTTTGATTCTGTTCCTTCCCATCCTTACAACTCAACCTTTTTTGAGGTAGCCAGTCTGTAATTCCTGGCTTCTCCACAACAGCATTAGTTCACCTTGCAATGAAGAGCCCAAACGAAGCTCTGTTCCCTGCTTTCCTCAATAAATAAAGCAGAAAGGCCAAGAACATATCTAACTACTACCTTGGCTTCACAGATAAGAAAAGAGTTATTTTGTTGTTCACAATAAAATTCCCTATGACATGAAGCAGCAATAACTGGAGCTTGAGGCTTCTCTCAGCACAGCTGCAGCTCCGTGGCCCACCACCAGTTTGGGAGTCAGCGCAAAAGAATAAACCAGGGAACGGCTCGAGAAGGCTCATGTTTAGCCTCCGGCAGGCAGATCTACTGAATGGGGATCTCCACATTAACAAGATCCCCAAGTGATCTGTGTGTACATTAAAGTGCAAAAAGCGCTGATCAGGGCTTCTCAAATTCGCTTGAACATTAGCAGCACCTGAGGAGCTTTAAAAAAGACTGACATTTAGGCTCCACCCTTGGAGATTATGCTTCAATTGGCCTGGGACTTGGCCAAGATTTGTTAAATGCTCCCCAGGTGGTCTACACTGGTGTGGGACCTTGGTCTCTGAAGTAAGGGGCCCATAACCATCATGGTCCTGCAACCATGCGGGGCAGGAAGGAACTATTTTTACACAAAACCTATGTGTTTTATGTAAAAATGAGAAAGATAGTAAGCTTTGCCACATTTAATGAACAGAATACCAATGGCACCCTGACCTGTCTGAAGGCCATTTGTGGTGTCTAGGAGTCCTGAGGAAAAGGCAGGAGGTTCTTGAAGAGTCCTTACTGCTACGTAAGGACTGCTCTGCTAATGTCTCCCCAGCTTGGTAATTTTCAGATTCTGTAATCTTAAATAGTAGAATCTTGACAGCAGTTTATTATGAGAAGGGGAATAATCATAAAAACATTCTGAGCCACCAGAGGTTTCTTAGTTACGTGCTGCAAACTACTTACAAGAATTGAATAACTTAAAGATATCTTAAAGAACACATTTTCCTTTTACAAAACGGCATGTGTTCCAAATATGCTTTTTTTTTTTTCCATGAGAAGGGCTGGAGGGAGCAGCCTATCTGGCTGAGATTTCTGTAAAAATAAACATATTTAATCTCTCCCTTCAAGGCCAAAGAGCATTTTAACAATGAGTGAGAAAGCAATTGCTAGGAAACTTGTGCTACAGAAAGAGCCGTTTGAAATGAATGTTGGGAAATGTTTCCATTGTGATGTGATTTTGCTGTCAAAACCATTGTTAAGGTGTTATACTATGAAAAAAAACTGATCTATGCGTAAACTTTTAAAAGTTGAGAAAAAAAATCTTTTAAAGAAAAAATTTCAGTGGGGTTTTTAACCTATTTGTTAAACATGAATAACTCAAAATCTTTCAATTAGTTTGAAAGAATAGCTGACTGACATCAGTGAAGATGGAAATTTACAGGCAAAATTTCAATTAAAAACCTTCGCATAACTGGTGAATGGGACTGAAAATGGGTACCATAATTTAGCAAGCACAGCCAATGATATAGTTCCTTCCATTTATAACTACTTATCTTGTGTGATGTCTTTTTATTTATGAGATGTTAAAAATAAGCACTAATTTAAAATGAACTTATAACCAGACCACTGAATTGCTGTTACAAAAAATTAATTAAAAAATTAAAATGTTTTATATCACAAAGAGCTCAATTTCATCAAACACAATTTTAATAAAAGCCAAAAATAATTTTTCTTGATGGGGTACATGTTAAAAAAGAGCTTTGGACCATACTCAGTTTAATAGTCTACCCTGGGTATTCAACAGTTTGCCACTCCAAAACTGGAAATCTGTAGTGAGGAGAGAGAAAGTTTGCATTGCATACTGCAGACAGTGATTACCAGTTGGGTTGGTGGTACAGAAGAGGTAGTTGAAAAAAATCGGAAATTCTTTGTCCTAGAGAGTGAGCTATGAAGAATTGTCTGGAACTCTGCTGGAGATTTGTTTAAAGATCAAGTGTAAAAGCTTAATTGCTTTAGTAGTCAGGTATACACTTCACCAACTCAAAGAACCTGGAGAAAGATTTAGACTCATTTTTTTTTTCTCCAAATGTTCCTCTCATACTATAGTTTTTACATGGTGAGTGCTCAACAGATGCTGTTGACAAAAGCCAACTATTTTTTGGTGAAAAACCTGTACCATATCGGCACTATATTAGGAGGATCCATTTCCACTAATGCAACATAAAATCACCATTCATATCATTGATAATGTATTCTGATATAATATCTATGATGGCCAGCCACCAGGAAGTAGAAAAATTATTAATTGGTATCACTGTATTATAAAAAGCCTGTTAAATATAGTACAGTGGAAAACTACTAGACAGCATTCTGAGTACCAGAAGACACCCACTTTCAATGTGTTAGAATTATCTGTTTCATACTCTATATATTAATATTTGGTTTTGTTGTTAGAATCTTTAAACATCTCAATCTTAGTATTGTTATGCCTGTAAAAGTGCCCATGTGCTACAATGAAAACTGGTATATAGAGATTACATCTTATCTGATCACAGAAATACTGTTCCTGCTTTTGTGAATTCTTACCCTTAAAAGCAAATCTTCAAGGAAATGGATGAGCTGGAGGCAATAAGTATTCATGAACACTTTTATGTATCTATATACCTTCCCTTCGGTTTCCTACGAGTGTCAGGGTCTCATGTGACCTAAACTAGTTATATGTAATTGCCCTTGCCAGCTCCCTCTCAGAACGCATTAACTAGCAGAAGAACCACGGGCTCAGTGTCACGTGCTCTTCTCACCTGAGGCACCTCAGCTCTGGGTAACTCTGAGGATATAGCACATGTAGGTCAAAGACATCCTTTGGAGAGATTTAAACTGATCCCACACCCCAGGCGGCCTTTAGAGCACTTTTTTTTCTCTTTGGCTCTTCCAATGTGTTTCTATTTTTCAATACGGGGCACAAAAATCTCATTGAAAATTCAGCCAGAAAATTAAGATTCAATCTTATGTTTCTTAATATTCTCCATGCTGTACCAATCACATACAACTGTCCTACTCATTTTACTGGAAGTGTCTTTTGCTTCCTGCGTGTTGATTCATAATGGAGTTGGAAAACAAACAAAATGAATCCAGACTAAGCTTCACCTACCCTTACACTTTATTGTTCCTTAAATCCAGGTGTCCAGTAATAAAGCTCTTGCTTCAATTATTCACAGAGTGATCTGGTTTGAAAGTTATGATACCGACTATGTAGCTAGCTTGGCTGTGCTGTGCTGAGGTGCTACACTACTGAGTAGAAGAAATTGATGCGGTGCACCTGGAAGAGGATGCAGACAGGTGATGCCTAGAGTCAAAGTATACAGGAACATAATATTTTACTGATATCTGGGTGAGAAACCACAGCATCTCTAAAGTTAACATTAAAATGTGTATTCAGGCCAGGCATGCTAGCTCATACCTGTAATGTCAGCACTTGGGGCGGTCGAAGCAGAACGATCGCTTGAGGCCAGGAGTTTAAGACCAGTCTGAACAATACTGTGAGACCCTGTCTCTACAAAATATTGAAAAATTAGCAGGGTGTGGTGATGCACGCCTGTAGTTCCATCTACTCCGGAGGCTGAGGTAGGAGGATCACTTGAGCCCAGGAATTTGAGTTTGCAGTGAGCTATGATCATGCCACTGCACTATAGCCTGGGCAACAGGGCAAGACCCTGTCTCAAAAAGAAAAAAAAAATGTGTATTTAGAAAAGCACCAAAGAAATCCCTAAAAACATGATCTAGGGAGTACTCAAGTCTATGATAACAAGTAGGTATCATCTGTCCCCCTTCTTGCTAAGGTTAACTGAACGTGTATTTCCCAGCCTTATAGACTACTCTTACTTTAACATTATCCCCCACATCATTTATGGGGTATTAATGTGTAAAATACTTTATTCTATTTAATACCTATCTAAGCACCTACTTTGTGCACCGCGCTGTAATAGGCATGTTAGGAGGTACCAAGATACAAATGGTTAGAAAGACAATTATGGAAAAAAATAACATAAGGAAGGAACCTGGAAAAGAACATGGACAAAGAAGGGGTGGATTAAAAGGTACCCCCAGAATGTACATATCAGGGATATATGCAAATTCTTTTGGGAGCTATTCACGTGTCCCTTAAATCCTCGATGCCTCAGAGGAGGAAGCTAGGTGAGCACAGTCACCTTGTACGGTTGTCAGGTTATTTACTGCATGAGGCCCTAAGCCAAAGTGAAAGTTAAAACTGCACCCCTGCCTGCAGGCTGCTGGCCAGGCACACCTGAACCGTGTCCACTCCCAGGGAAAGCCTTTCCTATCTCACACGAAGGCACTGCCGAAGTAAGCACAGGCCTACAGGGAAGGCGTCATGGAGACGGCTCTTCTCTGACTCCAAGTAAGTAGTATTTGTGGCATGTGCTACACAACTGAGCAGCTAATTATATACTGCCTTGTGCTGTTCTTGCTTTATATCTTTTAAAATATCATCTCCTAGCTAGACTTTGCCTAAAGGGTAGTAGCATCTCTTTCCTTTGGGCAGTTCAGCTTCCGAAGGGGACTCCCTTAGTTGCTTCTGAATGCCTATGTCTGAGGTACCTGTCTGGTTCAGAAGCACAAAGTGAGCAATCGGTAGGTTGGCACTCAGCCACTTTAGGTTAGGAACAAGTCCCCAGGGTGTGTGGGAAAAACTTCTAATAGCTTTCTAGGGTTATCTGGTGCATATCTTTGCCTTTGGCCATGTTTAGAAATGAAACTATTCTTGAAAAGATAAAATATATATTATATCCTAGGCTTAAAGCTTAGTTTCCACTTCCTCAGAGGCTCAAGCTGAAGATATTAGGAATTGAGAGGTTTTCCTGTAAAATATTTTTCATAGGACATAGCAATGACTTTGGAGAGAGGCAGCAAGCAGGGTCCATTTCCTTCTTGGGGAGGGAGTCTGGTCACACACACCCTTACTTTTAATCCTGCATTCTATTGCTAGGCAGGGAATTTGCTCAATAAGGCAAACTGCAAATGTTTTATGCAACTGCCACCCTGTCTTTTGTACAAATACACTCTACAGAAGAAGCAGCTGATCCAATAGTTAAAGTATGAAAAGACTTGGCTGTTCTGGAAAAAATATCTTCTTCCAACATCTAGGCAAAGACAGTTTCCAAAATTCCTACAGTCTGATAAAATTAAAACCACATGGAAAATGGCGTTGAGGTTGTTTTTTTTTTTTCCACATAGAGAAAAATATTTTAAAATATGTAATAATACATTTAGAACTTGGGTATTGGGTACCGATAAATAGTATCAGTTTTTGAAATTGAATGTCAAAATTTCTCATAGTGTTAAAATAGAAAATAATAACAGTTACACAGTAATGACTTAGCATCACACTGTAACTATTCATTTGTACCTGCTGAAATAGAGCAGTTTACGATTTTAGTCTTGGCCCTTAAATGCACAGCAGGTGAGTTTTGATGACGGGAGCTCAGTTATAATATATTGTACTTCCTCATCTTTGCTCTCCTGTAGTTTACAACCATTCAAAAGAAATACTGGCTATTGAAAGATTAATTGTGACACACAATATGAACTGTTAAATAAAAGTGGCATTTTAAAACATTTGTTTAAGTTTTATGATTCTCAGCAGATATCTTTAGGTCAACTTCAATTGACATTCTATGGCTTGGATGGTTTTTGGTATACAATTTTTAAAATTGGGGACTGTTCTTGCCAATACTCTAGGACTCTATTTTTTTTAAACAGAATAATGCAGAGTGCCACATAGTTAGCCAAAGCTAATGCACCACATTCTGTAACCCTAGTTCACTTTAGAAGGAATTGCAAACCTTACTTTGAGGACAAAGCCTAGGTCCACAATTGTTTAAAATGTCCTGAGGCAGTCTGATTCCTGGCCTAGATGCTGGGTATAGGAAAAGTAGTGACTTCTGACATTTCCACAAGATTATCAAGAACTTTCTTCCAGTGTACCTGGTAGTAAAAACAGTCCTCAGAATGCATAAAAACCTGTGCCCCACCCACAATCTGCCTTAAAAAACAAAAACAAAAAAAAACCTGACTAGGGAAATGAGAATAGTGAAGATCTACTTTTAGGTCCTCATGCTGATTAAGTTTTAGGAGAACTACACAGGCAAATTTTGTCCTCATATTGATTTTTCAACTTCAGATGAATACAACACATTACAGTAGTCCTCCTCAATTTAAATGGAAAGCCATTTACATAGAAAATGAGGGGGAAATGAGGAGGATGCGTTCCAAGACCCCAGTGGATGCCAGAAATCGTGCATAATATTATACCAAACCCTATAAATACTGTGTTTTTTCCTATACATAATACTGTACAGGGTGGATATGCTGGACAAAGGGATGATTCACGTCCCACACAGGATAGAGCAGGACAGCGTGAGATTTTTATGACCATATTCAGAGTAGCATGTAATTTAAAACTTATAAAGTGTTTCATTTCTGGATTTTCCCATTTAATATTTTCAGACCACAGTTGACCACAGGTAACTGAAACCATGGAAAGCGAAACTGCAGATAATGGGAACTACTGTACTGGGTGATATCGTCCCTTTGTAAAGTTAAGTGACGATTAAACTTCCACCAAAACCAAAAACAAATAGCAACTGTATATTTAAGCAGTTGTTTCTAACTCTTCAGACTATAAGTGACTAGTGAGGAGAGGAAATCTAATACTTTAAATCTAATGATTTAACAAAACTGGGATGGGAATGTCAGTTTTATATAGCATAAAATTATATAGGTATAACTCTATATAGTAAAGACAGAAAAAAATAGCTATTTTTGATTGAGCATGGACCATGTATCAGGCAGGCAATGTTCTAAGCACTTTACATAGACTATGCATTTAATCTATACAACAACCATAAGGTAGATACTATTATTAATGCCATTTACAGCTCAGAAAACTAAAGGGGAGAGGGGAAAAATTGTTAAATAACTAGCCCAAGGTGACTCAGCTCTTAAATGGCAAAGCCAATATTCAATCCAGAGTGCCTGGATCGTAACGATACATCAATAATGGAGACACAGGAAAAAGGTTATTTGTGTATACATTTTGGATAAAGAGGCTGAAGACAATAACTATAGGTTATTGATATAGTGGGAATGTTTCCAAAAGTGAGTGCAAAATAAGCTTCCTGGTAAGATGATTTTAAGGTATGGAGAAGAAAAAAAGAAAAAGAAAAGAAATCTAAGGTTTGAACATTCACTATTGTCAGTTCATGGCCAAAATAACCAATCTAGACAGGTATATTTGGGGAATATGGTTGAAGATTATGGATTGGATGGAAATCAGGTGTAGTAAATTAGGCCTGCAAACATTTTCCTACATTTTACCTCTAAATACCCTTATTTCCTGATCCCCCTGGATCTATCAAAGCTCCCTCCTCCAATTCCAAGAAAATCCGATATCCTTTCAGATATTCTCGATTGTACTATTTGGTCACATTCTTGAAGTTAGAGAGAGTAACAAAGTAACGGGATTTCTTTTCTAACAGTGAACCTTGATATCTAAAATGTGACCATGTTTGAAATAGATTCTTCAGAGCAGAGAAAACACTATTCTTTAGGCAATTTCATTCTGTTTGAAATAATGTTTCATTTCTTTTTTTAAATTTTACAACAAACCTTCAGGCAGAAAAAGCAAGCCAGGTTCCAGAGGAAAAAAAAATGTCTTATTGGCCTCAGTCTTCTAATTATCAATGTCAGAAGATACTGGAATAATGTCTATAAAGTAAGGAGGGAACGCAGCAAAAATCTCAACAGGTAAGAAGGTATCAACTATTCTTAAAATAATAATAAAAAAAACTATAAGGTATTTGAATTCAGTCAAATTGAGAAAACAACTAGTAGTAAATCCTGTATCTATTAACATATTGACTGTCGCACTAGAAAAGTAAATTTTTCCTTGGGGCCACGGTGTTTTATTACGAAAATAGAATAAAAACTTCAAAAACAAAATGATTCTAACTTAATGAAAATTTAATGAAAAACGAAATTTACTGACATAGTCATTTAATCCACCTTCTTAGAATTTGTCAATATTAATTGTATAAGAATATGAACAAGTGAAGATTTTCATGAACCAACTACAGGGTTTTGCTTCACGAGGACACCCGGGCTCAAAACTAGCATGAATTAGGCTGGGCACGGTGGTTCACACCTATAATCCTAGCACTCTGGGAGGCCAAGGCAGGAGGCTTGCTTGGGGTCAAGAGTTCAAGACCAGCCTGAGCAAGTGTGAAACCCCCATCTTTACTAAAAATAGAAAAGATTAGCCAGGCATGGTGGCACATGCCTGCAGTGCCCAGCTTGGGAGGCTGAGGCAGGAGGATCCCTTGAGCCCAGGAGTTTGAGGTTGCTGTGAGCTGAGCTGATGCCACAGCACTCTAGCCCAGGCAACAGAGTGAGACTCTGTCT
>CAUYRT010103515.1:0-38870 GCA_963574885.1 Lepilemur ruficaudatus
GTGGAGCTGGAGCCCATTCTTCTAAGTGAAGTTATCACAAGAATGGAAAAACAAACACCACATGTACTCACCATTAAATTGGTACTAATTGATCAACACTAATGTGCACATATGGGAAGTAACATTCATAGGGTGTCAGGCAGGTGTGGGGGGAGGGGAGTAAGGGATGGATAAATCTACACCTAATGGATGTGGTGTGCACTGTCTGGGGTATGGGCATGCTTGTCTGGTGCTGCAAAGGCAATTCATGCAACCAAAGCATTTGTACTCCCATAATACTCTGAAATAAAATTTCAAAAAATTCCTTACCTTGTAAGCTTTTTTTTTTTCTGTCTTAAAAGGGATAGTCGTACATACGTGGTGGTTACCTCCCCTGTTTTCTTACAAGGAGCAGCTGGTTTGCCTTTGTTACTCTTTCCTCTGCCCTCTGGCATTGCCCATCAGCAGCACCCATCTCTGGCTCTGCAGTCACCTAGCTGGCTCATTGTAAATTCTAGGGAGAGCACCCAGTTTTCATGCTGGGGCACTTCTACTTCCCTTTCACCAGGTTTGTTGGTTCGTTCCTCAGTAGACTCAAGTAGTTTTTTTTTTATCCCAACCATTAATCCAGTTCAGATTCATTCATTCATTCAACAAATGTTTATCGAACACTTTTATATGCCAACACTGTGTTAAGTGCTGGAGACGTAGTCTCTGTTCTCAAGGAACCTACAGTTCAGTGGAGAAGATAGACACAAGTGAACACACAAGTGCAACGCAGTCAGCTAATGCTAATATAGGTGAAGATGCACACAGAAAAGGAACTTAATTCAATCTTGGGGAGTCACCATGGGTTTTGTGAAGGAGGGGACATTTATACTGACATTTAAGAATGTGTGGGAATTGGCCAGGCAGAGGCATAAATGAGGAAGAGTGGGTGTGAGGATGGAGAAAGTGAAGGAGTGCACACATGTGCCGCAGAAAATGGGCTGGGCTTTGGGAGAGATTGAGCTGATCTTGGCATGGGCTACCTGTAAGCTCCTGGGAGATTTCTGGGCCTGGAGGCGGAGCATTTTCAAGGATGACTGGTAAGAATTGTCCTTTTGTGGATTATTTTAAAAAACGCTTTATTATGCTTTAGATACTATTCTGAAATAGTCCCGACGTGCTATTTCTGCTGGTTAATGAGCAGGTGTTTGCGTGCATTTATGTGTGGAGAGGTACAAAGTGTAGCGGGAAGTCACTTCTCTTTCAAGTTTTATGGCATGATGTTAAATGTGTTTTCTTCATGGGATGTTTATTATTGAGGCCCAGGCACTTTGAAGAACAGGCTGTGACACCGTTAGCACAGCTAGGGACATCCTCCCATCCCCATCTGAGTTGCTCAAACCCCTTTCATTGACCCTAAATGAGATGTTGCTGCTTTAGACAGGGTTTAAGCTGCTTGATGGGGAGGAGGTACATAATACTTGAATCAGGGCCATGGACCCCTGCCCAGACATGCAGGGCATAGAAGTGTCTGTGTGAGTATGTGTGTGTTTGCTGAAGGTGGGTGGGAAGCCAATACATTTCCAAAGCTCATTGCCACTTTTCACCTTTCTTTTCCAATGCTTCCATGCTGCCTATCGACTGCATGTGGGGAACATTCAGGAGCTCCATTATAGAGTCTGATCTGGATTAGCCCATTAGGGTCAAAATGGTTCAGTGCTTTCAAGTTTGTCTTGGATGGGTAGGAGGCTCTTCTATCTGAAACTTGCGGCCATAATCTCAGAGAAGGAGGATTGCCTCTTTTCTCCCACTCTCCTTTCCCCCATCCCCAAACTGCCTCAGGGTATAATAAAAGGTGGATCCAGAATCTTCGGGTCCTGAGATGGCTGAAATTCTGACCCTGTTCAGCAATTCTGGTGGACCTCAAGGCTGATTTCTCTCTATAACCGTATATATGACACTTTTCTTCTAGCACTTTCACCTGTTCCCATCTTTGAATCTGAATTCCCCTATCGCTAGAGGACATCTCAAAGATTATCTAGTCCATTTTGCATGTGATGAAAAGCGAGGGGACTTGTCCAAGGTCACAGAGATACTTGGTATGAGAGCAAGGTCACTAATTCTTAGCTCAGTATTTTTTTCACTACATACCAACAGCTTCATCTGCCTTCCCTATGTATAGTCCCAAACATTGGTGTCAGAAGTGTGGGAGAGAACTAACATGTGCTAAACATTATGCTAAGGGATTCACACATATTTCCCTTATTGATTCATCATCCTAGCCCTTCAAACAGGACCATGGACACTAACAGCAAAAGAAGGGAACAGATTCAGAGAGGGAAGCAACTTATCCACAGATGGAACTGGGGTTTGGAGTAAGGTCCAAAGCTTATGTTTTTTCTTCCAGGCAACTAGACTCAACCTGCCACACTTGGGCCTAAAAGTGAAAGGCTTTGAACTAGGGTCAGGAGTCACTGCCCTTAGCTATTAACACTGTGCAGAAATTCAAACTTGGGTCTTACTCTACATTTTCATCTTACTCTACATTAAGGCCTTTATGATTGAGTCTCTCCACTTAGACACTGCTTTACCATGATGCTGGCTGTGGTAGCCAACAGTTGAGGAGCATATTTTTTTCTTATTAAGCTGTGTTGATTCTATGCACATTTATTCTTGGCTTTTGGGTTGGGTAAAGAATATTTGCTGACTGCGGGAGGAATAATTTTAAAATGTAAAGCTCACTGGTGTCAGAGAGATGAATCTCAAATTCTTTCCAGTAGCCTTTCATACCTTATTGAAAAGACCTCTTGACTTGGAGACTTGTAGATAACCCACTTAATTGCCACATGGACTCCTTGCTTATATTATATTATTGGCAGAGGCACTTGGAAAAGATGGGTATGACTAAAATTGTGATTTCTTTCTTTTTATGTATACAAAATTCTCTCTCCAGCTTCTGAATTAATTACAGCTGATTTTTAATATATGCAGTGATGCATTCAATCCTTGTAGTATCACTGGGCACCCACAGGATTGAGGTCATTGTAGCGAGGACAGTCAGGTTGAGTTATCTCTCGATTTGTCTTTGACTCTTGGAAATTAGAGAATTGAAATGTAGAGTGTAAATGATGGAATTTTGCCAGGATATTTATTATCTTGGACTCAAGGTATTTACGTCAGATGCTGGGCCTTTTCTTGAGCTTGCTGTCGTTGCCAGGATATTCTCACATGGCCCTACTATGTCTCTTATTTTTCTGAAGTCACCACAGCATTTCTTCAACACACCCTTTCTTCACATCCAGTTAGTTCCTCCCTTTTTCATGACTGCATTTTAAGGAAACCCCAAGTCTCAGCACCTTTCCTTCTTGGCACGTAGAGCACATGGCCAGGCAACTCCCCAGGGCCACGCTCTATCTCATTTCTTGAGTCCTTCAGGTGTATCAGGAGAAGACAGCTGGATGTGCCTTGTTTCTGGCATGTGCTCAGATGTCCTGGATATTACCTAGCTCTCTGGCTTTTTGTTGAATTACTGACCACCTGTGAGCTCTCACATTATAGACCAGCTGTGGATTAATGTTTTTTCCAGGAGTGAAGCTCCTAAGACATGGAAAGGCTGGAAAGGCCCTGGGAAAGAGCAGCTCGTTTGCCCATGTGACTGCTCAGGAGTGCGCCGCGAGATGAAGTGGAGGGAGAAGACAGGGAGGAAGATAATACTGCTTTGGACACCAGCCCTTCCCTCTTTTCATAATGAGACCTGTTCTTCAGGTGGCTTTTCTGAAACTCTCCATAACATAATGTGACACCTAAGAGGCTATGGACATCCTAGCAAGAAAAGAGTAAGGAGGTTTTTCAGTCTGTAACCTGCTCTGCTAGAAATCAACTTTAGACTTTTCTTCACGGCAGTGCCTTTCCAACTCCCTCACCACACACCTTTTGTCTCCTTCCCTCCACTTTGCTGGCTTTCTTGTTTTTTAGTATTATATCTGTTTATTTATTTGTGTGCCTGCAAATTCTTCCAAATGTACAGTTTTCATAGTAAATACACACCCTGAATATTGCAACTAAAATTCTATGACTGTAAAGTATATATATATGCAGTATCTAAGGACAGCCAGATTTTCTTTCATCTTGCTAATGTTTTAGATTGCAATAATTAGTTATAAATTAGAAATTAATGTCATTTCAAAATTTATATTCTAGTAGAAAATTCAAATATGAGCTACTAGGTAATGAGGCTTTAATACACATGCCCATGCATTCCATATATATGCTATGTAAAATATGTTTGCACTATAAATAATTGCCCATATGTAATATATATACCATCACATACACTATGATTAAATAGTAGATATTATATAGTGTCGTCTGTAAGCATCATATTATAGATTAACCAAAATCTAGAATTCTGCTTTATTTAGTACCCCTTCCTGATTTCTGCCTGATTCAATAATTTACCTCAATCTAAAATTGGCTGAATTCTTACTGCAATGTGTTCTGTGATGATTTTCAAAGCTATGGGCTTCCATGTGCCACATGGTGACATTATTCTTGAGGGGCTGAAGGTCTGAGAAGCAGAATTCATCTTGCTCTGGGGGTTAAATTAGACCTCTGTGTGTTGCTGCCTTATTTTAAAGATCACGAATATCCCAAGGGTATGGTGGTAGCCGATACTTGTGTAGTAATGCCCAGTGTATCACAGTATGTAGTTGTGAATGGTTCTGTGAGAGTTTTAGTTCTTTGTCTTACATAGGCAAACACTGACCCAGTATAAAATGCCGTGGCTGGCAGTCAGCCTAAATTATTGAGATGGAAAAGCTGGAAGATGGTGGGGCTGGCGAGACAGTCTCTCTCTTCAGTCTCACCTCTTGCAGCTGCTCCGTAAATGGTAAGAGTGAGGGAAAAATATGGATCCAGCCTTAGTTCCCTGGAACCCATTTATTTAGTAGAAAGCATCCCAGAATTAGGTGGTTTTTCTCCTCTTCATTTTTCCTAACAGATTTTTCTCGCCCTGTCATATTGTAAGATTGATTTCTATCTTCAAAATGTGTTCATGGGGATGAGGGCTTTTCAGAGAAAGCATTACAAATCATCCACAACATCAGGCATCTTGGGGAGAAGCGGGGCTGTTTCTACAATGCTCATTTTTCACAGAGAGCAGTGCCACCTGCCATCTCCCTGTATTTCCAATTTCACATCGCCCTTGTCTGTTTGAGGCGTGGGTATGTGAATTTCAGATGAGCTTGTGCCGGCTTTTGAAATTCACATGGTTTGAGGAGAAGGAGCAATGACAGCTGATTGACACAGAAATGGCTGAGGAAGCCAGGCTGCATCCGAAACCCTGACTCATGAAACCCCCCTTTTCGCTGAGTGCTGGCTTGTCACCAATGAGCCATATTTCAAAGTGATTTCACAGGTGTTAGTCCATTGACTCCTCCCAGCATCCTGTGAAAGAGGCAGGGGAGGAAAGATTAAGTCCACAGGACAGAAGAGGAAGCTGAGAGCTTGAATGTTTTTGTGACTTAGCCTTGGCCCAGAGCAGGTGATCAGCAGAGCTGGCATAAGAACCGAGTTTTTTTTCCACTGTACCTGGAGGGTCCAAGGCCTGGGGAAACATTCCCCAGGAAACATTAAAAGTCTATCAAAAGCTCCTTAGGTTGTATAGTAGCAAGGAATTTAGATGGAATCAGAAAATTAACCACAAATTATCTGGATTTTAAAGTAGCAATCAATGTGCGTTTATATTAAGTTCCTAGCATGATATTTGGCCTGTAGTAGGTAGCTAGTAAATATTTGTTGAAATAATGAATAAGCTCTTATCATCAAGCCCCAGGCTCTGAGAAACTAGAGCTCTGTGTAAAGTACAGAACAGAGAGAGCTGAGAGGCACAGCCCAGAGGCTTCGAAAGAGACCTCAGTGGCAACAAAAAGTCTGGTACAAAACGAGTCCCAAGATGCCTGTATCTCAGCCACAGACTTCTTGTCCTTTTAATCCCATGGGTTTTGAACTAACTTTATGGAGACTTTTTTTCCGCCCTTGCATTGGCCATTTAAATTCTGGCAACTCCTATCAGGAAAGGAAACTGACATTTTCCATCAGACATTCCCATAGCTTCTAGTGCAGTCTATGACAGGCATGACCTGAGATGCATGACTTGAAGTATTTTAGAGGAGAAGTTGCTGGGATTTGATTTCCTTCTTGATGTCTTTCAACTTTTTAACCTTTGTTTTGCTTTTGACTCATTATTTTCTGACTTGGAATTGATGTAGTCTAATCCACTGTGGGGATCAAATATGATTTCTTGCTTTAGATTTCTTTGATGCCTTCATCTCTTGGCCTTGGTATTTCCTCATTGAGTATCTGGATCTGCTTTTGAACCCTTGGGCTCTCTGATGCTGGACAGCTTGCCTGGCTTCAGACTCCCACCTCCATCTGCAGCTTTGGCTTCTGGGCCCCTCTCGCCGCTGGCCCTGTGACCTGCACCATGTTTTCTTTTCGGTCTTGTTACGTTTTCCTATTTCTCACCTGGTAACTGTCTACATAGGGGAGAAGTTATTTTGTAAATTGAAAGCAGAAAAAATTACCAAAATACTAAATGATGGAGCTAAAATTTTTTTTTTTTGTCAAACTCCTCAATTTATTAATGAAGAAACAGGCCCTGAGAGGTTTAGTGAATTGCATCAGTTCATGGAGAGAGTTGGTGACTGAGTCAAGTGTAGAACCCAGGTCTCTCCTGACTTCCTAGCTTAGTGATTGTTTTGGGCTTCTTAAAAAATTGTTTTTAATTGGCAAATAAAATTACATATATCATGTACAACATGATGTTTTGAAACATGTATACATTGAAGTATAGCTAGATAGAGCTAATTAACGTATGCATTACCTTGCATACATTTTTTTGTGGTGTGAACACTTAAAATCTACTTTATTAGTGATTTTCAAGACTACAGCACAGTGTTGTTAACTACAGCTACCATGTTGTAGAATAGAGCTCTTGAACTCATTCCACCAATCACTGAAACCTCGCATCCTTTGACAAGTATCCCTTAGTGTTTTATTCCCTCACTGTGTCCCTACGGTGTCTCCCATTTTTCTTAAATTTATCAAATGTCTGAGCTCCACTGACAGAGGACAAGGGCCAGGAGAAACTTCCTTCATAACAGAACGGGGACACTGTCTTCTTTGTCCCTTGCCCTTCTTCACTCATACTTATGCTCCAAGGGAAAGAGGAATTTCAGACACAAGTGCTTTGACTGCTTAATGCTTCTAGTCTTCCAGGAGTCAAGGCGTGGGCTATTAGCAAGAGCATTACAGTCAATTCCCATAGGTGATCCCCACGGTAACCATGAGCAGAAGGGAAATGGCAGTTTGTGTTATATCTGGGAGCTAATTTTTGGCCATAGAAGACCATAGACCACAGATGTAATGGACTTCATGGGACCCATTGTCTTAGACTGGTGACACTGGATGCCAGCCAAAGTTTTTGAGTGAGTGAGTTTGAACAAACTTGATTTGTTAAGCTATATAGATGAGAATCAGAATCAGAGAAATTCAGATTTGAGATTTGGCCTGTATTTTGGCTAGGAGTTGTCTATGCCAGGTGTGGTGTTGTGTATAATGTGGAAAGGCCATCACTGGGTGGGGAATAAGGCTGGGCCCAGGAGCACCTGACCTGGGAAATCGTGTTTCCTGCTGTCTTTTCTGTGAATCTCACGGTGCCCCCTTGAGTTCTATCTTGGGGCAGAGCCCACACTATGACCTCCACGTGGCCCTCTAGTCCTGCTGTAGGGACAACTAGATCCCAGGCCTAACTTAAGGTAGAGGTCATTTAAAGGCATGATGGTCTTAAGTGGAAGCAGCCATGGGTCTAGTTCACCTCATAAGCTCTCCATTTCTTCCTAAAAACAACTGCAAACCTAGGAACCTTAGGCCAGGGGACAGATTGCTGAAAACCACAAGAGAAGCAGCAATGGTTTGGACAATGTGTGACCCATGATCATGTTGTCTAGGCTGCTTTCTGTCCTAGGTGCTTCTGTGCCATTCTCTGCCTGCTTTTCTGTACTTATCATCCTGTCTGCCCCACTGCTCTTGTTTCCTTCTTCCAACTTCCTTTGCTGTCTGCCAGGAAAGGAAACTGACATTTTCCAGCAGACATTTCTAAAGCTTCAGTGGCCTATGACACATGTGGCCTGATTCCTACAACCGTAAGTGTGTTAGAGGAGAAGTTGTTGGAATGGCAGAAGTGGGTTAGGACTGGAAAAAAGGGAACTCTGGCACTGGGTAAGAGGGACAAACCACTTCCTTTAAACATCACACATTTGACACACCTTCGTGGAGGCTTATGATGGGCCAGGACAAAAAGATGAAGGAGGGAAGGCCCCCTGGAAGAGGTGGTGCCTGAGGGATGTCTTAAAGGATGAGTGAGCCAAGGAAGGAGCAGCAGGGAATTCCAGCCAGCAGGGTCAGCAGGCACGTCATGCAGGAAAGAAGGAGTGGAGTGTATGGGAATGTCATAGTAGTTGGATTTTGCTAGAGTGTAGAGTGAATTGAAGCAGGAAATTGAGACAGGGGTATCATGTACTTTTTTATCATGTACTTACTGGCTGAACTATTTGTTCTATTCCTATTGTTGTTTGAGGGACATTAATGAGAGCTATTTTTTGATTATCTGTGTTAAGAGAGCTGCAGATACTATATTATAATACAAAACAATGGGCAATTCTTAAGTCACCTAAATCTGGCCAGGGGAAGTGGCCAGGAGAAAGCTCAGGGTGCAAGGCCTGCTTTCCTGCCCTTTCATCGGGGATCCATCTGAATGAGGGGCATGAGGATCTGTCTGTAGCATTGTCTTTGCTCCTGTCGTGGCACAGCCTCCTCTCTTTTCCTCTGGGGCCACCGAGAGTCCCATGTTCCTCCCTCCAGAGGCATATGCTGGGGAGTGGATGGGAGAGGCCTTGAGCTGGGAATGAGGCTCCAAATGTGCCCCCGATTTGTGAACTGTGTGACCTCAGAAAAGTCGCTTCATCTTTCTGAGCTTTAGTGTCCTCATCTGTGCAATGAAGAGATGAATACTTTGTGAAATCCTGCTGGGGAAATTTGCCCTGCTCTGAACGGCTTTAGCTCCGGAGATGGTACCAGCTATGGTTTTCCTGAATTGTACTTTCATTTCATTTTTTAAAAAATTCAGAGTATGAGTGAAGTTGTATTGTCTTTCTTAGCTCACATTTTAAAATTCTCTTTGGATTTTGGATATCTTCTGGTATCATTTTAGATAAAGTACGTAGACCTGCAGAGAAAGCATAAAAACTGCCCTCTTATCCTTACTCTGTCCCCTTTTCTTTGTAGTATGACCTAATCGGAATCAATATTAACCATATCTTCTGGGTACACAGGGTAGGAAAGGGAGCTTTTTAGAAGGAAATAGGTTGGCATGAAATGGAATGTTGCCCTGAAGATGTTCCTAGGGCCAAGTGTGCATTAGCTCTTAGAGATAGTGAGGGAGCCATTGAGTTTGTGAATAATGCAATAGCTACCATTTGTCAGGCACAGTGCTCTTTGTGTGCATTATCTCTAACCTTTACACAACATTGCAAAGTAGTATTATTTTCCATATTTTGCAGATGAAGAAATTGTGGCCCAGAGAGAGGTTCAGTAACGTGCCCACAGTCACAAAGCTGGGGCATGTGGAGTTGGAATGTGAATGGGACTGTCAGGAAAGCCGGTGCTTCCTTCTTGGCTACCCTGCCCTCCACTTAGTGAAAGAGAAACCCCGGTGTGTATGACACAAACTAGACACCCCCACCCGCCTCTACATTCAAGGGAGCAACCAAGAAACTGAGGAGTGGAAATGCTTCATCTTCATCTGGGAGGTGGGACTGCAATGGTTTTCAAATGAGATTCTATAAACAACACAATCTTTATAGTCAAGGAAGTTGATTGTCTATTCTGGCCCTAATAAAATATAGAGCTATTAGCCCAAATATTGCACTATGTGTAATATGTAGTTAATGTACTTTGTGTAGTGAGTACTTACTGTTTCTATGCTCAGCATCTGCTTCTTCTGGGAATGACAACTCACAACTAGTCCAAGGTTGGACACCTGATCCACCTTGGGCCAAAGAAGCCCGCCATGTTGGCTGCAGTTGACTGGCCCAAGTTTGGGAAACTGACTGAACCTGGGCCACAGAGCTCCTTCTCCACATGTTTTAATAGGGATCACAGAAAGCAACAAGTCAGTCTCTGAGGGCTGGAGCTTGAAGATCTACAACTCTGGGGCTGACGTTGCCCAATGCCTTCCTCTGCGCTGGTCTATACTGAGAGAGAAGAATGAAGCAGGAGCACAGAGAAGAGCAGACACAGGAGAATGAGTCCTGATGGTAAATGTGTCTCTATTTTGAATTGTTAATGAGGTCCAAATATTCCTGGCTTAAGTTTCGTGAGACACCTCAGTATACTTTCTGATGAATTGGGTTCCAGAGAAGGTGCTCAGGTGTTTGGAACACTGTGCTAATGAAGCCGGGAGTTTGCACTACAGTGAGATGCTCTGGTCCACGCCGGCCAATTTCACTCTGTTTCTTAGCTCACTGTTATATAAATTGTCAGTTTTGGTTTTCTGACAAATTTCAGCTTTGGGTCCATCTCTTTAAAAGGTAGGGAGAATATAATAGCAGCTAGGATGTTTCAGAAACTGAATTCTGAATCTTCAAGCCATAAAATAACAGTAATCTTCATAAATCTCTGAACTGGTATGTGCTATATGCTCTAGTTTTGTTTCTTGCTCTCTCCATCTTCAATTTGTTTCCTGATCTGGCTGTATTTGTTTTCTGAGCTCCGAGATTGACCTCAGATATGGCTCTCAACCAGCTCCATCTACACGGTGCTTGCAATATATTGGTAATATCTGTCACCTTAAGTCCCATTTATTGGTTAGGCTCCCAGTTCCTTTCTCCATTTCTGGGCCCTGGATCAATGGAACCTTGTTTGAGTTAGGACTCAGCCATGTGTATCTTTAGTAATGAGAGAAAACATTTACAAGTATAAGTTGGATCAGTTAAAATTCATCATCACTGCTTTTGGTCAGAGGTCAGTAACATCATCTTTCTTACAAAGAGCAGCCTCCATATTCATGTTTGGATGAGTTCAACTTGCTATAAAGTCTCCTAAAAAAAATAGAGACAGCAAAGAAAGATAAGGGCCTTCTTTCCCCTTCAGCTTTCTAGTAACATGCAGCACTTCTCTATTAAATCATATTACACAAAAAATATTTTCTTATCTCTGTCTTTTTTTTAATGTATTAATCTTAGTTCAAGGGGAAAAGGACAAGAAAAATAAATTTTTAAAAGAATGGTACAAGCTTTTGTTCTGCCAATGATTTTTTTGTGTGTTTGCATCTCAAATATCACTTTGAACAGCAAAAGATTTCTAACACAGTTATGAGTATTTTACTCAATACAGTTCCCATTTGGCTTTAAAAAGCACTAGTGCTTGACTGAACACTGAATGGTTGTTCTGCAAAATGAAAATAAGTAGCTAATCACTTCTAGATCATGTCTAACAGTGCTTGGCTATTACCGTTGAAAACTATCATTGGGATGGAGGAACCGTAGCATAATGAGACTGGCGACAGCTCCATGAAGACTCCACTTCTTTTGGCCTTAAATGCTCAATAAATGTGGCTGAACAAGTATATATGGAAAGCACAGCATTTGTTTATTGAGCTGTATTCCAAATTAGATATGTGTGTGAGAGTCCTTGCTCAAGGGACATGCCTCAGGCATCCTGGTATGGATTCAAGGTTTCAGGGGTTTGCTGAATGCTCTGGGCCAATGCGGGCGATCTCAACCCAGACTGTTTAAGTTGTTATTTCACACTCATTTTGAAGTGGTGCTGCTCATCATCATGCTGCACCAGTTGCTGTAATTTTCAAATGGTTGGAATAGCAGTAGTGTTGGGGAATGGGAGCAAAAGACTGGGGAGGTTACAGGGTGTGGCTCACAGGACATAGCACTGCTTTAGGGTGTGAGTCCAGGACTTTCTGTCTTGTGTGTGTGATCTAGCAGGCAAGGACCTCTTGGCTCCCTGGCCCTAGCCAGTCTCTAGCCTTCTCTCTGGTCTCAAGATTTACCACTACATGCTTTGTTTTTCAGTTACATTGTACTCTGGAGATTGAGGGGACTCTCCATAGCGTTGCTCACACTGTTTTCTTGGCACACACACCATTTACATATACTTTATCCTCTCTGTACTGTTCTAGAAATTCTCTCTTTTGTCCAAAGTCCAGTGCAAATGTCTCCTTCCCTATAATGTCTTCCTTGATCCCCATAGACAGAAGTACTTCACCAAAGCTTCCACGATATTTTATATCATTCTTATTTATCATTTATTACATCTTGCCTGGTTTATACAGATGGTATGATACTGTATGTGATCTTTTGTGACTCGCTTTTCCTCACTACTTTGTTTTTGACATTCAACCATATCCATGTGGGTAGCTATAGTTCATCTGTTTCACTCCTGTAGTATTCTGTAGTATTAAGCTATTTCATTGGTGATATCCATTTGAGTTGTTTTCATTTTGTTTCTCTTTACAACACAGCACTGCTCTGTCTTATAGTGTGCATTTGCAAGGGTATCTAAGATAAATATCTAAAAGTGGAACTGTGGTACATAGGGCCTGCACATTTTCAGATTTAAAGGTAATGTCAAGTTATTTTAGAAAGGACTTGGATTCAGCTATAGCCCCACCCATCCAGGTATTGTAACAAGGTAGTTGCCCCTCCTCCCATAGATATGGAAAATTGAGAGTGGGGAATATGTAACAGAGGGAATGGCCTGGGGAAAAGAACGACAAAAAAATATTTTCTGTCTCTTTAAAACTTCCCCCATTTGTTTTGGGAACTGAGGCCTGCATCCCTGCCTGGGGCAGGGCAGGTGGTTGGGAGGAGTAGGGGAATGTCTTTTGTGCTTTGTGTTACAGAAGATAGACAGCTCAGCTGAACTGTCCATAGATGGGTGGGCCTCGTAGGTGGGTGGAGGTCCCAGGCTTTGTCTTTGGAGAGATGGGATGATTAGAATCCTTAACAATAGCCTAGAACTGTGGCCCTCCTTTTAAAAGCTTTGTATTTCTGCTTATGTTCAGGAAATTTGGAATTTGAAATGATAGTCTGCCATTTTTTCTCCTTTGCTGGCAAAGTAATGAACTTCTTTTTCCTTCTCCTCCACCACTTGTCCTTGTTCTTCTGATGTGGCCTCAGGACAAATGCCAAACTTTTGGTAATTGGATGAGGATTCTCATGGTCCTGTATCCTCAAACTCTGACAGATCAGTATTGTCAGAGTTTAATTTTTGTATTTTTATTAATGTAAAATTGGTTTTGTTGCAGTTAAAACTTGTATTTCCTGGATTATTGATAAGGTTGACAATGTTTTCATATATCTATGGTCAGTTTTCTCACATGTGACATGATTGGACAGACTTTGTTCGTTTTTCAATTGGGCTGTGAATTTCCCATTGAGAGGTGTATGTTTATCACAGATTCTTGATAATCATCTTTTGTCAGCTACATTTGCTGCAACTCCTTTTTTCCTAGTTTGTTTCATTTGTTTACATTTTAGTTTTTAAATAGCATTTTTTGCCTAACAAAAGTGTCACATTTTAATATAGTGAAATATTCCAATTATTTTCTTTGTGATTTTATGTCTTGCCTACATTTATAGAGATATTCTTCTCTGCTGTTAAAAGTTTTGAAGTTTTGCATTTCACAGTTAGGTTTATAATCTACCTGAAGCTGAATTTTGTATATGGAGGGAAGGAGTAAAATTTAGTTTTTTTCTATATGGATAACCAATTGTGACAATGCTAACTTTTAAATAGTTCCTCCTTTCACACTAAGCTGCAAGACCACCTCTGTCATATGTTAAATTGCCAGGTATGAATGGCCTTTTTTCTGAGCTTTCTGTTGGTTCCTTGGTCTATTCTCGCCCCGGTGGCACCCTGACTCCATGACTATAGTAAGTTTTGGTGTTTCACAGGGTGAGATTTCCTCCATGTTCTTTCTCAGTGTTGTTTTCAACTTTCGTTCTATGTAAGTTTTAAAGTCACATTGTTAATATTGACAGAAGAAAATAAAAATAAAACTAACATTGGCATATTGATTGGAATTACATTGAAGCTACAGGTCTATTTGGGAAAACTGATATTTTATGATATTTATTTTTCCTATCTGTGCCTGTAGCTCTCTATTTATTTGGGGCTTTTTCAGTGCCTTTTAATAAACTTTTATGATTTTTATTATAAAGGTCTTACTCATTTTTTGCTATGTTTATTTCTGGGTGATTTTGCTTTTTGTTGCTATGGTAAAGATTATTTAAAATTACTTTTTTCTCTTTGATGGATATGGGTTTTATATTAACCAACCTTACTATCATCTTTTATTAATTCTGATAATTTGTTTGTAGTTGCTGTTGGTTTTTCTTTGTAGAAATCATGCATTTGTAAGTCATTCATTCATTCTTTCATTCAACACATATCTATTGAGCATCCACAATGTGCTAGGCCATGTTCTAGGTAATATTCTAGGGATTTAAATTTCCTATCCTCAGTAGCTTAGGTGGATTTTTTTTTTTTTTCAGCCTTTGATGACTGGGAAGAGCAGTATTAGCAGCTAGTCTGTAAGCCATCCTCTCTACCCCAGGTTGGAGGGGAAAAGAACAAAAAAAGAATGAAATGGCCTGATCAAACCTTCTTGCAAACATAATGGGGAGTCCTTATATGTGGAATGTTTTTAGCAGGATATATCTGGTCCCTGGAGTTTGCCTATGGTAAGCAAACCTGTTTGTAGATTTATAAGGTGGCCTACTGAAAAATGTATCAGGTATATAGTTTCTGATGTACAAAATGGAGATATTTCAGGATAGTGGTTGCTCCTTTGATGTCCAGCATGCCTCCCTAGAGAACGAAGCTTAAATCTGGACTAGGGAGCCCTTTTTCTCAATATGACAGAGAAAGAACCCGGGCATTGTGACGGTGGTATCAGACTTCTCCATGATTTATCTGTTTATTGGGATTACCTTTATCATTTAAATTATCAGTGAAGTTTGATACTAGGTAATAGCTCTGATTCTTGTGAGTTTGATTTGACAAACTCTCACTCCATGTGATCACAGTGATCTTTCACTTTCTTACTGCAGTGACAGAGGGTAATGCAAGTGGCTCTCCATATATTGTTCCTCCTTTTATATAGAATATGGCCATTGCTTCTTCATTTAGGATGTTTTCTACATGTTTTTGTAGGTATTCTCAGGATTGTTTTGAAAAACCTATAATGTTTACTAGGTTAAGGCTATTTCCGTCTAATATTTTTTACACTCATAAATGGGTATTAAATTTCTTTGAAAGATTTTTCTTCATCTATTGAAATAATGAAATGAATTTTCATTTTTAATCTATTAATGTGGTGAATTATATTATTAAGTATTAAATCAAACTTGCATTACTTGAATAAACTCAAACTGGTCATAATGTATATCTTTTATATACATTGTTAGATTCAGTTTGTAGTATTCTTTATATGTTTAGGAAGGGGATTGACCTATCTTTTTCTTTTCTTATAAGTACTTTCTTTTTCTAATTTTGGTACCAAGATTACATATTCTTATATATGTATTAGGAATATTTCTTGTTTTTATTTCCTGTAAGAGTTATTAAAAATATGAAATTATCCATTTTTTTTCTTTCTTTGTGGGAAGGTCTTTAACTACTAATTTAATTTCTTTAATGATTATAGAACTATTTGGGCTTTCTATTTCTTCATGAGTCATCTATGGTAAATTCCCTTTTTCCCTAGGAATTGGTGGATTTTATATGTTTTAAAGCTTATTGCCTGAGGGTATTATCTGTCCAATATTCTTCCCTTTAACATGATCCCCTTTTCATTTTTGAGATTACATATTTGTGTCTTCACTCTTTTTTACTTGGTTAATCTAACCAGAGATTTAAACATTTTTATTAGTGTTCTCAAAGAAATATCTTTTGGATTTGTTGGTACGCTATGTCTTTGTTTTTATAGTGTTTGTTTCTACTCTTACATTTATTCTTTATTTCTCTACTTTCTTGGGCTTTTTCTTATTGTCTTTTTTTAAAGACATGGATGTTTGTCATATAGTTTTTTGAAGAATCCAAGTTTCTATGACACTCCAATGAGATACTTCAGGACATATGCTTATTAGATACTAGAAAGTCTGACCCAGAAAAATTGCACTGTTTTAAAATTTTTTTCTAAGTTAAACATTGAACTTCCAATTTTTTTTAGCCTTTTTGCCCCCTATAAGCATGCAAAACTATAAATGTCCTCAAGTTATTACTTTAGTATTCCATAATTTTGATATGTATTCTTATTTAATTCTAAGCATATTTTAAGTTTCATAATTATTTCTTCTTTGACTCACACATTATTTAGAAATATCTTAATTTCCAATCATAGGGACTTAAATTATTTTATTATTAACTTCTAATTTAATTTTTATCAAAGAATAGGATCCATGTGATACTGAAATTTTGAAACTTATTGAGACTTACTGTGGCCTAATATTGAAACAGGTTTTGTAAATGTTCTATAGATCTTGAAGATAAAATGTCTTTCTTATTGCTGGATGCATGGCCTATAAATCTCCATCAAATCAAGTTTCAATTTTTGCCTATTTGACTCCTAAAAATTGAGAGAGGGATGTTGAAAGCTTCTATCGTGATAGTATATTTATACATTCCTTGACCATCTGTCAACTTTCATTTTATATGTTTTGAAGTTTTTTTTTTCTTTTTGCGGACAGAGTCTTGCTATGTTGCCTGGGCTAGAGAGCAGTGGCGTCATCATAGCTCACTGAAACCTCAAACTCCTGGGCTCAAGAGATTCTCTGCCTCAGCCTCCCTGTAGCTGGGATTACAGGAACATGCCACTTGAGGTTATTTTATTAGGTGCATATGATCCTTAATTATTGAAAAATTTTTATTATTAAGCAATGATCCTCTTTAATATGCTTTTTGTTTCAAATTTTGATTTACTGATATTACTGGTTTTCTTTTGATTAGTATTTTCCCAGTATATCTTTTTCTGTCTTTATATTTTTAATTTTTCCATGTTTATATGTTTTAGATCTCTCAGAAATAACATTTAATCTCATTTTTTTAAAAAAACCCTTATGTCAGTCTTTTAAGTAATGAATCAAATTTGCATTTATTGTGATTACTGATGTATTTGAAGTTATTTTTGCCACTTTATATTGTGCCTTCTATTTGTCCCTGGTGTTCCCTGCTTCTTGTCTCATTTCTGACCTTACTTTATTCTTGTTCAACTTTCCCCTCCCTGTACTTGTTAGGAATATATGCACCATTTATCTCCTTTTACAGATTTTCCTTGTAGACTTAGAGTCCAAAATTAATCAGTGTCTGAACTTCTTGAATAATACAAGGGCTTTAAAATTCTATATCTTTGATCATCCTCCTCTGGGCTTACTCTCTGTTGTCATTCATAATTTCATTTCTATCTTTAAAAATCCTTACAAATTAAGCATTATTACTATTTCATACAATCAAGTTTTTTAGATTTATCTAAAGCTTTACTCATTTCTTTGCTTACCTTTCTTTATTGTATCTCAAATCTTACTTTTGAATTATTTTCTTTCTTCTTGAAGTTTATCATTTAGAAGGTCATCTTTTGAGAGTCTTTAGTGGTAAGCTATCACAGTTTACATTTTTCTAAAAATGTCTTTATTTTACCCTGGCACTTGAAAGATAATCTTGTTGGGTATTCAATTCTAGGATTATAGTTATTTTCACTCAACGATTTGATCCTTGTGAAGTTTGATGTCAGTCTAACTTTCATTCCTTTAAAAATTATCTGTTTTTCTTGTGGTTATTTTTTAGATCTTTTTGTCTTTCAGAGTCAGCGATTTCATTTTGATATTTCTATCTTTATTATTCTGTTTGGAATTCATTGAGATTCCTGAACCTGAACATTGGTTTATTTCACAAATTCTGAAAATTAATCAGCCATTCTTCTTCAAGTATTAGATCTCCTCCATTCTCTCCATTAGCTCAGAATGTTCTGGAACATCAATAAAAACTGTGTAAGGCTCTCTCATTTTATCTTCTACTTCTTAATTTCTTTTCCCTGTCTTTTTTTTTTATCATTTGTCCTTAATTGTGGATAAATTCTTTAAATCTATTTTCCAGTGTAGTAATTATCTTTTCATCTGTGTCTAATTAGATTCAAAATCTAATCTTAGACTTTAAGTCTAATTAATCTTTGTCTATATCCTAAAGTTTTAAATTTCAATAGTTAAAATATTTCTAAAAGTCCTGTTTGATTCTACTTACAAATAGGTCATTTTTGGTAGTCTCTTGTTCTTGTTCACTTTCTATCTAAATTTTTCTTTCTTTGAACATTTTATGCAGTTATTTTATATTCTGAATCAAATAATGCCAGTATCTGAAGTCCTTGTGGAAGTGGTGCTAAAACGAACTTGCTTGTTTTATCCTCCTCTGACTATTGCCTGGGTGTATTAGTCCTTCATTTGCTTAGCAATTTTTACTATGAGCTCATTATTTTCTAAATATAGTCTGTGAGAAGCCTTAGGGGACTGGTTTTGAATGCCTTCACCCAGAAAGAAATGAAATTTGTTTCTGCCATGCATCTGAGAGTATTACTAAGCAGTATGCACTTTGATTTACTTTCTGGATGTGGGGTTTCTCTGACTGTGCCCATAAGTGAACAGACCTAAGACTGTGGATCATGAATTCTTAAGAGGTGGCTATCATCAATGGTAATATTATTTTATTTTTTCTTACCACAGTCAGCAGAGATAGATTTCCTTACAAGATCACTTTATTGGATGACAACATTTTTCCAGCTCATTCTTTCACTAATGCTGAAGGCTGGATTCCTTTGGCACTCTTCTTGGAAGAGTGAAGTGAAGCCCATGCACCCGTCTTGGAATATATTTCAGTACATAAAATAAAACACATAGGATTACAAATAATCATAATTATATTGAAGTAAAGTTATCAAAATACTAAAAACCAATGTGTGATACAGTAATATATATGCTTCTTTATTCATGCATTAACTAGTAAGATCTAGTGATTTGTCTCATAATTATCATAATTGAAAAACAGTAATAATGAGAATAAATGTCATTTCAAGACATTCTGCAACACTCTAATAGGATGCGAAATAGCTATGATTTTTTTGGAGGCAAAGATAGTTATTGCTCAAACTTCTGTGCTTTGTTGCTTACATTTTATGATTAAAGGAAATTTTAATTAGAGGCATATGAAAATCAAGATGTAATTTTTCCCTCCAATCCAACTCTATGGATTTCTCGAATTCTCTCACAAATATCTTCAGAATCCACAGAATCCAGGTTAAAAACCCCTAGAAAAGATTAATCGCTTGTTATCTTTTTGAAAATCTCAAAAACTCTAGGCTCCTGGTCCGGCACATACTTCCCAGTGAGCCCTGGCCTTACAGGCCATACTCTGTTTTAAATTCTATGATTTGCCCTTCCCCCACAAGGATTCTTTTATTTTCTTAGAGATCAATGCTATGTTTCACACTATGCTTTTGCTGCTCATACAGTAGCTACTTGTATCAAGAGGGCTTTTTTATTATATTGGTGTGGTATAGTTGGCCACCTTGCCAAAAGTAGAATTGTGTATTTCTCTCCTTATTATAACGTCTTAGAAGACGGAGACTTTTTCTTTTTGTTGTTATTGTTAAACCCATAGCAATGGACACGTGTGTCTGTGTGTAATAGACATTCCATAAATACTTTCTGAATGGATAAGTAAATAAATGCATGGCTATGGGACCTAAAGGTTGCCTCTGACTTCTCACTTCCCAGGGCCAACTGTGTGAACTATTAAAAGAAGTGTATAGTTTCAAGGTTTTTAAGAAGCAATCCCCCTGTGAATACAGTGTGACCTCTGTTCACAGTGAATATTCTATCTACAGATCTATATATAGAGATAATGAGTGAAGCACATACCAGAAATAGCTATATATAGATTTATCCAGCTCCACAGAGCAAGGGAAGTTAGAACAGAGCTCTCACACAACTTTAGAAAGATGGTATCATCTTCTACATTTTTAATTACTCTAATAAAATCAGTCTTAAAAAGTAGCATTTTACAAGATTGTCTCTCAAACACCCAACTTTAAGTACCACACTTCTATCTGAAGATAGATTAGTTTTCATTTCTGTTTAATCTCTTAACCTCAAGGGCAAAATCTGCCAGAATCCTCGCTAATGCTGCTTCCTCATACACCGCTGTAAAATGGAAGATGACTGACTATAAATCAAACTTTGAGACAACTTTAGTACAAAGCTAACTGTCATTATTTCAAGCTACTATTAAGAGCGAGAAAAAAAAACACCCAGATGTGTTAGTGACATTTTCTGTTATTAAAATCGGATCCTTGCTATGTTTGGTTCGCACTGTAATTAGTCTTGCCTTTATAAAACATCATTGTTCTTTCATTCCTCCGCCATTTGTTAAAAGCAAATTATATATTACTTTTAGCATTTCATTCACCTTTTATCTACCAAACTGTGGTGCTGAATGAGAAAAGGACATTTTGTTCAGAACGTACAACACTCTGGAATGCTGAGTCTATAGAAAGAAGAAAAATGGGAGTGAAAATAGAGCAACCACAACAGACCTATTTCAGATTTATGATGTTCAAGCGTGATAAACTTGAACACACACACAGACATCCATTTTAGAGTGCAGAACAGTGCATAGCTCACACATCCGTCCAGCTAAAAGTTCAGAAAAAAACATTTTCCTCTTGTTTACTGGCAAATGTACGGATTCCTCACTCTTGTGGGTATTACTCAGGCAATACTCAGAATAAAAAAAATAAGATAAAGGAGAGAGCTGGCAAGGATATTTCCTGGCTTTTTAATCTTTTGCCTTTTTCGCATTTCCCTGGATTGAGTTTTGTGTGATGAGTAACCAATCTTTGGTCAATGGTTAGTGGCTGAGCCGAAAAGTGAGCAGGGCTGCGGGTTGAATTGTCTCTCCCCAAAAGTTAAGTTGAATCCTAACGCCCAGTGCCTGTGACTGTGACCTTATTTGGAAATAGGGTCTTTGAAGATGTCATCGATTAATAAGAGGTTATGCTGGATTAGGGTGGACCCCAATCCAATGATTGGTGACCTTATAAGGCAAGGGAAATTTTGGCACAGAGGCTGACACACGGGAATTATGCCATGTGAAGCCAGAGGCAGAGATTGAAGTGACACATCTACAAGTCAGGGAATGCCCAGGATTGCCGGCAACCACCAGAAGCTGGGAGGCAGGCGCGGAATGGATTCTCTTCCAGGCTCCAAAATAGCAACCAACCCTGCTGACACCTTCATTTCTGACTTCTTGTCTCCAGAACTGTGAGAGAATAAATGTCTGTTGTTTCAAGTCAACCAGTTTGTGGGACTTTGTTACAGAAGCCCTAGGAAACTATTAGAATACAGTATTATTCACCAATGAAATTCTTTCTGGTTTCAATGGTTTTTGATCATTCTTTTTATTATTTACTTTGTTTGTTTGGTCTAGCATCCAGAAGGTCAACTGCTATACCTCAAGGCCCACAGGGCTTTTTGGGTTATAGCTATGTTTACTTTCTTTGTCTTTTTAAAAATATTATTATCAAAAATAAACCTTTAAAACATAGGCACCAGAGCTGGGCGCGGTGGCTAACATAATCCCAGCACTTTGGGAGGCTGAGGCGGGAGGATTTCTTGAGGTCAGAAGTTTGAGGCTGCAGTGAGCTGTGACCATGGCACTGCACTCCAGCCTGGGTGACAGAGTGAGACCCTGTCTCAAGAAAAAAAAAAAGGCATCATTATTCTTGTCTTGATAAATTGAAACTCTCTGCCCTCCACCCTCCTGCTTCCTTCCAGTGAATTTTCAAACTCCCCACACATTTGCCATGTACCGAATCCCACATGTTGATTAGGATAGAAAAAGAAAAGCTTTTAGGGTCTCAAATATTAAATAACAACAATGGATACACATCTCGAGTTCTGAGGAGAGGTCTTTTGGGAGATCCATGCATTGGCCTGGGGGTTAAGGCATCATTGCTTCCTAGAAGCCTTTCCCAGGCTAGGCCCTCTCCGGCCCAGTACATCCTGGGCTTACCTCTTTCAAAGCACTGCCTTCTAGTGCAGTGGTCTTTGCTTTTAGTTAACTTTCTTTCTCTGTCTCTCACCTATCTTCCCCAGTAGATTCTAGGGGCCCAGGAGCAGGACCCATTGCATTCCATGTTTGTATTCTTTGTTTTCAACATCCTGCCTGGCAAGGAGCAGTTTCTCAGCTTTGGAATGACAGAGTCTCTGCCCTCAAGGGCCCCGTGGTGCAAGCTGGCACCTCTTCTCAAAGCACCGTTGACAAATGGCAGTGCCTTTCTATTTGAGCCCACGTTTGTAATGCTGCTTTTAACAGGTGCCAGCTTTCTGTACTGGCACACACACCACCATAAACACAAAACAAACAAGGTCATCTGCACAAAAGTAGGGTTATCCTGAAATAAGCCCCTACGGGCTGGGAGGGAAGTCCGAGAGCGAGGGGTCAAAATATTTATAGGCATGTTGAGGATCCAGGAGGTATTCTCACATTTCTGGTTATTTATATTGTCCTATCAGGTCTCTCCCTAGCAGTGATTTTGGTTAGCCGTGGACGCCCTGGCTTTAAATTAGTGACGGTGTTGCAATTGACTTGGGGAGCAAATCTCAGCTACTCCATATTTTAACCAAGCTGTCAGGCATTGCCGGCAGCTGCAAATTAATCCAATCCTCCTCACCCTACCGTACTCATTGGCCAGGATTTACCGACTGCGGCTGTTCCATGTTAACGCTCTTCTTGAAGTGGACCTGTCCGGGGAGGATTATTTATTTTCAGGAGGTGGCCTTCTCACAGGAGCCTATCTGTCCTCGTGTCAGCGCAGCCGTGTCCACCAGCTGCCGCGGCCGCCGTGGGCATCTTGCCAGCCCAGCACTGCCGGCGGAGAGTGGCTTTCTCTGCTTCATCTAATCCCCCGTCCCCTTCCCTGCCATGTGTATTTCCATGATAAATCACCCAAGAAAGATTTCCAATGCATTTTGACAGGATGAAACTGTGTGGTTCAGCTTGATCTCATTAAGAGCCCCATGGCCAAATCCCCCAAAGCACAGAAGGCGAGGAAAGCTTGCAAACTGTGGATGGCTTGTCTCCCTAGCTGAGGGAGAGAGACTTCACTGACACTCTGCTGCCTTTCTGCCCTTGACCTGAAGGAGGGAGGGACAATCACTGCATGTTTTCATTTGCGATGTTCCTGTGTCAGTTCAATGAAGGCATTCCTGTAAGAGTGTCCAGGCTCAACTCTTACTAGTACATTCCTTAAATGCACCAGCCCTTGTCATTCATTCATTCTACAAATGCGTGTGTGCTAAATGTAACAGGCACTGTGGTAAATAATAAATAAGACAAAAATCCATGCCCTCCAGTAACTCATGGTGTGGTGGGGAAGAGAGACACAAAAATAGAAAATTATACACCCATATTTGGAGTGCAGTGGTATAAAAAAGCACCAAGTATGACAAAAAGAAGGGCCACCAAACTCTATCTGGAAAGGGCGGTGATGACGAGGATGAGCTTCCTGGTGGAAGTGAGGGCTCCACTGGTTTTAAAGGATGAACAGGAGGAAGCGCAGTAGATTTGTGGTGGTGGAGGTGGGATGTCAAGGCAGAGGGGGCAGCCTCGAGCACAGGCCTCCTCGCCAATCCCTGTTGCCTTCCATCTCAAGATTTGCTCATGGACTGTGATTTTCATGTTTGTTCCTTTTGTGCTGTTAGTCTGCAGTATGTTAACTGACTATCCTAGCCTGCCTGTCCTGGCTCTACGTGAATTTCATTGTGTGGACGAGGTCTTAGGATCTAGCTTAAAAGATCTTGACCATCTTCAGCCCACTTCTTGACAAAGCCAGCTTGTGGCGGTTTTTACTGGCTATGCAATCAATTAAAAAAATAAAACACATTTCCTTGGAAGCAAGATGGCAGTGCCCTTGTCCAGTTTGACAGGAGATTCCAGGCTGGGTTTATATTTCTCTACCTTTTTATCCCCAACTGCCTCACACACAGGAAAGGCTTAGTATATATTTAAGAGAGTGAACCAATGGATGAGACAACGAACAGGTCATCTTATTAACTGCCTCTTATTATTTTGTCTCCTCAAAGAGCAAAGAACAATGGTTTCCATGTCATTTTTATAAAAATTCAATTTATCTGCCCAGTCAGAAGGGGCATGTAGGATTTGCCAGAGCCTTAAGTCAGATGACCACTGATATGCATGACAAGAGAGCCACACACAGAGAGGAGAGAGCCCAATAAATGTGGGTACCTTGAGCACAGGGGCTGCAGCCTGGAAAGATCAGAGCGGAAATGAGGATGGAGTCAGACTAGTCTTTATTTCTTCTGCAGTGGATCATATGTAGGGCTCTGCCCTGGCTAGGCAGGCAGACACTTTCATTCTGCGCATGGGAGAGGTGGGAATGCTTTCTCCAGGCAATTAGCTTAAAAAAGAGTGTGGTTCCTTGGCTTTACTGAAACACAAAAAAAGATTATGAAGTCTCTAAAGATCAGAAAAAAGCCAGGATGTAAGTGACATTTTATTCATTAGGCTGGATACCCAAGTATTTTGTGCCTCTAAGAATGTTTTGTCCTTTGTACACTGGGGTGGGGCTTCTGGGATACCATTAGTCATAATAACAGCAATAAAACCATCTTACATTTGTATGGTACGTTGCAGTTGAAACGTGCTTTTATGTATGTAGTTCAAATTGTAGAAGAGACTTCTTTTCGGGGAGGATGGGCGGAGGAGGGTTTTAAAGGAAGATTGTTCCTGCCTTTTAGGAAATTTAACAATCAAATTCAGTCTTTGGTCTCTGGAGTCTGATTCAGGCTTAGTAATTAGCTTGAACCGTTCACACAGTAGGGCTTCCTGATTAGGAGAGGCAGCTTTCTTGGCTGTCTCCACCACCCCATGGCAAGTTGCCATCACAGCTGCCTGAACCTCAAGCCCTCCCTGGAAAAGCCTTGGACTCTTCTTCAGTCAACCCCACTTGGAGTAGCCCATCACTCTTGCAGTCTGGGCTGCTGCTCCTGCTTGCTCAGTGTCTGGAGACTGCATGCTGAAGAGCAGAGATTTGTATATGACTGGTGGGGTGGGATCTCATATTTGCCCCTTGGCCCATGGTTGAAATGCCTCTGCCACTAAGACTGGTCTTTGTCACTGGCTCCTCCACGGGGGCTATGTTCTGCCTCTTTTTGTGGCCTTTTTCACTGTCGTCATCACTAATTTTGATGTCAGTAACTCCACTATAGGCTCCCTGTCATACCTACTGCCAACTGCAACCACCACGGCTACTGTTTTATGCCTCTTTTACCAGCTATGGTGTGTATGCAGCTAAACAGCAAGTCTCCTGTGTACAACTTATATTCTGTTGTGTCCTTCCCCTCCTTGAGTCCTTAGGGCCAAGAGGATGGGATCTCATGACATAGCTATCCCACTTGCTATGGGGCTTTGGCCCTTGCTTTCACAGCTGGCCATCCTGGCAGAAGAGGAAGGCAACACTCCACCTTTCCCTCAACCGATGCATGCTTGGTGGAGGAAACTTAGTTGAATCCAAGAGGATATAGGGCACATTTTTCAATACAAGAATATATGGTTATACTCCCACTTTCTGACCCTGCCAACAGGAAAGAATAATGATAGCTGCCTCCAAAGGGCCAGGCAAATAATATGCATTTATTCTAATTCTCTCAACCATCCCACATAGATATTGTTCCTGTATTACAGATGAAGAAACCAAGGCTCAGAGAGGTGAAGTAAAGTGCCCAAAGTCCTACCAATGGTAAGGGGCAGAACTGGATTTTATACTCGAATCTGTCTGGCCTCAAAGCCCCAGGCTCTTTTTGCTCTAAGATGTTCCCTCCTCCCTTTCCCCTCTGTAGTTGCCTCATGCCATGTCTTGGAGGAGGCGCCCAGAACATGAGCAGGTTATCTAACACCATGCTGTCTTTTTATTTATTTTTTACCCTTAGTGATAGTGAGTTGTAGGACTAAATATTCATTATCTTATTTGAGTCTCACAAAACCTCTGTGAAGCTGAGAGGCAGCAATTACTGAAATAATGATTGTAAATTGAGGAAACTGGAGCTTAGAAAGATTTAATGATTTCCCCAAAGTTACAAAGCTAAGAGCTGATGGAGAACAAGCTCACTTCTAGGTTTTCTGGTTCAAATGTCCATACATTTAAATATAATCCCATTTTAAATCTGATATTAAAAATGACATATTTCTTATGGAAGATACACAAACTAGAACCCAAACCTTCACAGAGAATAAAATAAAAATCACATGTCATTCTGACTTCCAAGGAACCTACCTTTTCCCACCTGCCTCTTTGTAGGCAGGACAGACCTTTCTGCCATTTCTACTCTGCGACTTGATTACGCCCAGCTGTGAGATGATTGAGTTGGGTGAAGGAGGGCTGCTGTGAATTACCCACCTTTTCCTTTATGTGATTCTCATTAGCCTCCTTGCAGGTTTGAGTCTGCATCTGACTTCTCCATCAGCCTTCTTGCTTGTCTCTGGAGTGCTGGATTCCACGCAGGACTGTCCAGGGTTAGTGGCTTTGATCCTTGCTCAGCGTGGTGGTTGGCAAAGACTTCTCTGATTTATGTTCACTCGAGGATATCAGGAGTTGCTTGGATAGAAGAGATCAAAGAAATACCCTGGTCAGTTTCATTGAAACTGTTCACTGTCCTTAAAACTTAAATTAGTTAATGATCAGGAACTTTTTCAAAAAGTTGTCTCACTAAGCAAAGGAACATCCTTATAATTAAACTAGATTGTGAAGAGCCAAATGGAGAATGATAAATGCTTAATAATAATTAATTGATCCTTTGAGGGGGCAGTGCTCAGTGCGTCCTCAGCTCAGACATGAAGGAGTCAGGGCTGGGGACCTACTCAGGGCCAGCAGAGGTAACAGAGCAGGTGGGAGAGCAGGCTCCTTAGGATGGAAATATGATTTCTAGTTTGTTCTGCTCCTTCGGATGAAAATATAGATTTTATCAGAGCTGCCGTTTCTTCACTTGCTCCTATTTGGCTTCCTAGAATGCAGCGGAATATTTCGATCCTTACCTAGAAACCCAAGCTTATCAAATTCACACAAGGACTTGGGAACATGTGGAATCAAAAATGGAGACCTTTCAGATACCAGATCTGATCAAAAGCAAGTTTTCTGTTCTTACTAGCCCTTCTGCAGGCTTGGTTTGAACTCACCGCAAGGCAGTGTGATTTTGTCTCTGGAAGACATTCCTATCTCTGCTGCTCCTTCTGCTCTTTCCTTTTTCTTTCTCCCTCTCCACCCACGTCTCTCAATCTCAGCCCAAGAAGAGAGCTTCTCAAAGGTTATTACCATTGTTACCGTGAAAGCTCCTCCTCCAGGGAACTTGTTAAAATGTGGATTCTGATTCAAAGGGCCTGGGGTGGGTCTGAGAACCCCAGGTGGTGGTGACTTCTGTGGGGTCATGAGAGTGCTGGGAGGCTGCCAGCTTGGCTGCGGACTGACCCACGTGTATAGCTCTGAGGCTGTGGTCTCAGGTGACCCAAAGCTGTCAATACGGAAGAACAAACCAGCCATTTGTCCCACTGCCCTGTTCCCGTGGAGCTCCCAGGTGACTCGACACAGGCCCAGAGCTTCTGTCCCCTGTGAGGCCCACTGGGGATGCCGCTGTCCTTGTGTCTGAGGTCTTAGCTTACCAAGCTTTCCCCGGCCCTAGGGAGGGGCTGATATTAGAAATGCTTTTCTTCCGCCTTTTCTCTCCCTGACCTGGTTTCCAGCAGTGAGAGAATGGCTTTCCACTGCATTCAGGGACATGAGGGCAATGTCCACATGACAGTTTTAAAATGTGCCAGGAGTGAAAAGAAGATGGAATCCATGGTGTTGTGATCATTTGTTCTTGATGTTCAGGTTCAGAATTGACTGACCTGTTTTCCAACAGAGTCAAACTATGTTGATTAGTTTTTTTTTCCCTTGTAATTTACTCTTGCAGGTTTATTACCTGACTCGCTGGAAAAGTGTGACTGGGATAACCTAAAGGTGGGGCAGTCCTCTGTGAGGAGGTGGATTGCTGTGTAAATGTGGTGGTAACCACATTGTCCTTCTAAGACCCAGCTGGCTCCTTTGGGCTTCCTGTCTTACTCAGCCTCCTGGGAGCCAGGACATGAGTTTTCTAGTTTAGAAGGGTCAGTTTTTAAAATGTACTTGCCTTTGAAAAATGTTGCTGTCATATAGTTGGGGGGCGAAATAATTTCTGACCAAAATATTTAGGGCAATTGTCATTCTGTGAATTTCAGTGGATGTTGATTCTGTGTTGGAAATCTGAAAGATTCTTGGGTGCTCTGACACATTCTGAATAGGACGGCATACAATGTAGTCTGTGGTAGGATTTTTCTGGGGCAGAGGGAGGATGATTGTGTGGGTTGTCGTGGTCTTTGGTGGAGGATGGGGACCTGACCTAACTCTGCGGTAGCAATTGAGAGGAAGAACTGACTCCTACAGTCCCAGGCTGGTAGGGGAAGGCCTTACTTGGAGTGCTCCACTTATCACGGGTCCTGGGGGAGGCACTGGGGAGGAGGCTGGCCCAATGTGGCACAGAGGGGCTGTATAGGCTGTCCACGAGCAGGCTCAGGAGCACGGGGTGGGGGGTTGAGCTATACACCCCGCAGAAGTCAGTCCCCCTGGAAACCCATGGGCAGTCTGACTAGAGCCCTTCCCACTGCCCTACCCACAGAACCAGTCGTAGGTGCCACAGACCTCTGCCCTTTGCTGCTCTTCCCCATTTGCCCGCAGCTCATTGGCTCGGGATGGACACCTGAGCCAAGGTGAGACTCTGTAGTCCGACAAGTGGCCATGACATGTCCTGCAGTGAGGTTCTGTCCAGATAGAACAAGGTGAACTGGGTTAGGGAGCTTCTCTGTCTGGTGGGCGTAGGTGCAAGGCGGTGATGAGGAGAGGAGACCGGTAGCCATGTTTGGCCAAAGATAAGAAACGTAGGCGGAGGAAGCTGCTGGGACAGAACGTTCCTTCTATTTCCATGTGGACAGATTACCTGGAGTAGCACTCCTGGCCTCTTTCTGTCTCCTCATCCCACTCCTTCTGAGACAAGGGGAGGTGGCCTGTTGGCTGGAATCTGATCTTCCCTCTGCCACGCACTCACAGGCCACAGAGCCCCTGCCTCTGCAATTACTCTAGCTTAATTCAAGGGTAAAATATTAGGCAACCCCCTTAGCAGTAACCTCAGCCACATTCTGTGAGCAGCATCATCAGTAATAAAGATAATGTTTTAATCTCCCTCTGCCTGATCCCTATGTCTGCCTCTCAATTAGTTCTGAATTTGAAAAAAAAAAAGTGACAATTTATTGATTCGCCAAACTCCAACACTGGCACATGATATGGGGACCTTGGAAAGGAGATACTGTATAGAATTTCAGGATCGAAATAACTGACTCAGCCTGGGCTGGTGGCTTTTCCCCCTGGCAGTCTGCGGGACTTGTGTTTTGCTATTGGCTGGTTTTGCTGCAGTGTGGTTGGCTTTTCATAGGCCTGGCCCTGTAAGTGCCTTCAGGCCCTGGGTTTAATAAGGGAGCCACATTGGGAAAATGATCTCGATGGGTCACTGTGGATTATGGCAGCTTCGTCTACAGGCAAAAGGATAATTTTATATAGGAAATTGGGGGCTTTTGTACAGACAGGGCTGTGTATTAAGGGGGCTGCTGCTTGGGCCTTAGATGGCCAGCTGAGGCCACAGCTTGTGTTAGTATTTCAGGGAAGGCTGAGAGAGGGATTTAAACATCAAAAGAGAGTCTTTGAGGCTCACGAAGGCTTACCTTGAAAGAGGTGGCATCTCAGTAACAATTTTTCATCACTCTTGCTGTGCCTCCAAGTCCACAAAGGTAGCTAAGATCCATGTGGACCCCGCCAGTGTGTGTGTGAGGTTTCTAGCTGTAAATTGTTAATGCCAGGCCTAAGCAGTCCGCTATTGAACTGGCTGCCTCAGATTCCATCGACTGCGCTGAAGGACAAAGGGGAATGGGTGCAATTTCTAGTGCTCTTTGTCTTAAGAGTGACATCCTCTAAGCCTGCCTCACCAGGAGGGCCCCTGTAGGCTTGCTTTGTTCTTAGCTTGGTTTCCTCCAAGAGCTGAGCTGCAACATGGGCTAGACTGAATGCAAGTAGAGTGTCTCTGTTTTTGTTTCGTTCTGCTTTTGAGATGACCCTAGGAAGCCAAAGTGAGAGAATGGGGCAAGTGAGAAAGGGAATGAGGGAAAGAAATAAAGGGTGTGTTATGGAGCTGATTTCTGTTGTGAGCCATAAGGACCCTCTGGGAACTGAGTGGACTACACTAAGATTGTCTCTCTGAGGCTGCGCTGTTTACCCACTGCCTTTTTTTTTCTTCTGAGACACAGTCTCACTCTGTTGCCCAGGTAGAGTGCCGTGGCGTCAGCCTCACTCACAGCAACTTTAAACTCCTGGGCTCAAGCAATCCTATTGCCTCAGCCTCCTGAGTAGCTGGGACTACAGGCATGCACCACCATAGCCGGCTAATATTTTCTATTTTTAGTAGAGATGGGGTTTCGCTCTTTCTCAGGCTGGTCTCGAACTCCTGAGCTCAACCAATCTTCCGGGCTCGGCCTCTCAGAGTGCTGGGATTACAGGCATGAGCCACCACGCCCGGCCTGTCCACTGCCTTCTCTTCCCCATGGATTGAAAGCAGGCCTCTTGCTCCTTGGTGCAAAGACTGAGTGGCCTTCTAAGGCTTTGGTGTGAATCCCGGAGCAGAGAAGCCTCAAGAGATGCTTGAGCAGGGACACTGGCCACGTGCTGTAACTGCCCACTTCCGTGGTGCTGAGGCGGGGATGTGGCATGAAGCCCCTAGAGGTTTTGCTACAATTTGTTAGCTATATAAACTCTGACCATGACTCTGGATTTCTAAGACCCATAAAATAGTAGCAGATTTTGCAAAAAGTCCTTATTATGCAGAGAATATGCCATCAAAAAGAACTAAAGTAGAAAATTATCTTGATGAAATGATTTCAAATCCAAAAGCTTAAAAAGCTTTGGCTTGGAATGATCAATTTCTAGAAATCAAGTTAACTCAGGAAATGAAGGAGGAACAAAAGTAGTTTGAGAAATATATTTCAAACTACTATCAGAACACGAGCAAGGAAGAAAATAAAATAAAATAATGGAAGACAATGTGATTAAGCTGTAGTAAAGGAAAGATTTCCTTAGGAGATGCTTTGCTATCTAGAGGCCAAACTAGAAAATATGAAATATAAAATTCGATATATAAAAGCTCAGGCAGATATGAAAGGGAAAATGAGATATGCCTAGGTGTAATTACACTAAACAGGGCTTTAGAAAAGAGGGGACTGTTTTATTATTTTTTAAAAGTTTATTTTATTTTTAAAATTTTTTACTTAAAATTTTTATGAATACATAATAGTTGTACATATTTACAGGGTACACGTGATATTTTGATACAAGCATACAGTGTGTAATGATCGAATCTGGGCAATTGGGATATTCATCACCTAAAATATTTATCATTTCTTTGTCAACACAAATCTTCTCTTCTAGTTATTTCAAAATATACGATAAATCATTGTTAACTATAGTTGCCCTATTGTGCTGTAGAACATTAGATCTTAGTACTTCTATCTGATGGTATTTTTGTGCCCATTAACCAACTTTTCATCCCTTCCTCCCCTCCCCTTCCCAGGCTTTGGTAAATATCATTCTTCTCTCTACTTCCATGAGATCAATTTTTTTAGCTCCTGCTTATGAGTGAGAACATGTGGTAGCTGTCTTTCTGTGCCTGGCATATTTCACTTAACATGATGCCTTCTAGCTCCATCCTTGTTGCAGCAGATAACATGATTTCATTTTTAATGCCTTAATAATATTCCATTGTGCATATACCACATCTTCTTTATCCACTCATCTGCTGATGGACTCTTAGATTGATTCCAGAGGTTGGCTATTGTGAAGGCACCAAGTTCTAGCCATTACACCACAAAGGAGTCAGCCATATGTTGCCTATTGAATAATGCTGCAGTAAACATGGGAGTGCAGATATTTCTTTGATATACTGAGTACCTTTCTTTTGGATATACCCAGAAAAGGAATTACTAGATCATATGGTAGTCTATTTTTAGTTTTTTTTTTTTTTTTGAGATAGGATCTCACTCTATTGTCCAGGCTAGAGTCCAGCGGTGTTATCATAGCTCACTGTGACCTTAAACTCCTGGCCTCAAGTGATTCTCCTGCCTCAGTCTCCTGAGTAGCTGAGACTACAGGTGTGTGCCACCATGCCCCAATAATTTATTTTTATTGAGACAAAGTTTTGCTATGTTGCTCAGGCCAGTCTTTAACTCCTGGCCTCTACCTATCCTCCCTCCTTCGCCTCCCAAAGTGCTAGTATTATAGTGTCTGGCCTATTTTTAGTGTTTTGAGAAACGTCCATACTATTTTCTGTAGGGCTATACCACTTTACATTTCCACCAAGGTGTATAAGCATTAAGAGGAAACTACTTTAAATATTACTAAACCAGAAATAGTGACTGGGGTCTGACAAAGGTAAAAGAATACATGTCTCAGGGAAAAAACTGGAACTATCTTTCAAAGGATGATAGAAGCCAGAACACGGCTGAAAAACAGTCTCAGAGAGTGCATATTGCGACAGCTATATCAAGGGATTATGGAAAATTTGAGAAAAGAGTACCAGGCAGAAGAATGATTTAAAAAGCTCCAGTATGGCACAGGCATCAATCGTACCTTGAGGAAATATATCCAAGAAATGTATGGAATGTATACACTGAGAGACGATACAGAAAAAATGGGAATATTAAATAGGAGCAGGCAGATAATAAGAGATGACGTCTAGGCCTGGGTTGACCTGATGGGAGACCATGTCCTGAGTGGGCTCATCCAACTCAGTGAGGTTCTAAAGGTGGGAAGGTTGGTTTGTACAGTGGATAACTGCAGTAGACCCAGAGTGTTTTGATTTCGTATTTCTTGCTAGAGAAAAATGTGCAAGACAAAATCTGAAGGAGTGTTTTTCAAAATCGTGTCTGAGCCAGAAATCAAAGGGAACGTAAAAGGAAAGAAGATAGGCAGAATCGAGGAATAATTTAGCACTTACCTGTGTTAGAACAGAAAAGGATGTCCTTAGGAAGCAGGTTTAACTGTTAGATACTCAACAGAGTCTTCCTGGAAGAAATATGGGAACCACAGGTGGAAATGGAGCATAAAGGCAGTGCTAGATATCCTTCACTTACTTCTCCAGATCTACTGCCCTTCCTTCCAGGCCATGCTCTGTGCCTCTGAAGGCTGATCTCACTCACTCAGGCTACTTTATGTTCTAGCTCTTGTTGAGTATGGCCCAGGGAAGGCCCAGCAGGAACCCTAGAGTGGGACGGGCAGAGGCTGAGGTACTCATTCGCTGGCTCCCTCCTGTCAAGCTGCAGCTGGGCAGTGGCTGCGTTTCCCTGTCGGGCAGCCCCTCTCCCATAGCCACGGTTCCATCCCTCATGGCTTCAGTCTAGGGCTGGGAATAGCTTACTGGAGAGCTTCCCTTGCATGTTGCCTTAGCCTGCCTACAAATCCTCAAACATAGTGCTCTGAAGAAAAAGGAAAATTGAGAGGTTTTTAATTATTCAGAAAAGCAAAAACAGGCACCTCAAGTAGGATCTGTGCACTGATGCTGTCATCATTGCAGATCTGTAAAGCTTGCAGTAACTATTCCTTGCACAAATGTCTGGAATGCCACTCCTAGAGAGAAAGACAGCATGCAAAGGTGGACTTCCCCTGAGGTATAATGAATAGTGTCAAAATTAATCTGGCAATGGGAGCTTCCTCCCCATTGAGTTGAAAGATACAGATGGGGACCTCCTAACCACGGCAGAGACTGTCTGGTGTCTTGGTGAGGCTGAACTGAGAGATCTTTGTCTCTCTTTTTCCTCTCATAGCACTGAGTCTTTGCTGTGGTCTGTGGTAACACTAACAACTCCGATCTGGAGACACAGTAATGCAGGGATACACTGCTTTGGGGTCTATGTTTTGTCAGTGTGGAACTTGTGCTGTGATAATTTTATATGTTCTGTTAATTTGATTCTTTAAAAGTGGGGCATTTGCAAAGCTTGTCATTTAATCTAACTTGGGAGAGTCTGAAGAAGTTAAATTCCTACAGTGGACAAGAACCCAGGTAGCAGTTACTAAAAAAATTCAAAGTCTATCTAGGTACTGTGAACCCTCCTACCTGAGGCTGAGCAGAATTAAAAACCCAGGAGGACTAATTATGGGTTTTAAATTCTTTAGATTTTGAATTTTAAAAAGCAAGATGATTTGATTTTAGACTTTAATTTGTAAAAATATTCATTTTTTGAACCTTATTTTTTTTCCTGGAAAATTCATAATTTGAGCTCATTTCTACTCAAACTTGGGGGCACTTACTGTTGGTATTCTATCAATGGCATACAGTATTTGTATGTTGTTCTTTAATAGCATTGCAGAACCTCTAACGAGCTGTATTAAACTTCATGGGCGGGCAAATTTGGGGTGGGAAATGGAATAGAGAGTGTATTTTTCAGCTGTGAAGTTAATTGGATAGAGAACTGCATCAACCCATTGCAGAGCTCTCAGAGGACAAAAAACTACAGTGGCCCGGAAGAATCCACAAGTAAGCAAGCGTTGGCATTGGGAGACTGAACTCATGGAGACGGGACAGATTTCTGACCTTCTCCCACTCACGTGTTTGGATATGGGACTAATGCAGTGGTTCTCAACTATGACTGCTCATTAGAATCTCCTGGGAAACTTTAAAAAAAACCCATACCCAGGTCACATCTAAACTTGTTTAAAAAAACCAAGGAGTGTTACACTGAAAAGAATTTTGCTCCCCCTTTCTGTTTCCAGGTGAGTGAGCCATTTCTTTTACCCAAAATATGGCAGTCCTCCTCACAGAGAGCTTGGAAAAAAATGTTTATATTTAGCAAGATTAAGGCAATAATAATAATCATTCACTGAGTACCCGATAGGTGCCAGAAATGTAAGATATTATTGTTGCCATTTTACAGATGGAAAAACAGAGGAGTAATAAGCTACTGCATTGTGGAACACTTGCCAAATGCCAGGTACTCTGCTAAGATGATAGATTGCAGATATATACATGTACTGTTTATATAAATCTCTATATAATCTCCTCACCATAATCTTATGAAATTCCACTGATGTATTTTGCTATATGGATCTGTTTGGTTCTTGAATTTAGATAAAAATAATTTGTATTACTTTTATAATGATGAGAGATTTTTATATTATTAGACCCATCTTTCCATCTTATGTGGAGAAATTGAGGCAGATAGTATATAGCACTTAATGGCAGTGCCAAAATTCAACCCAGGGTAGGGGAAAGGAAAAAAACTTCCTCCCCCTTCCTGTTTCCAGGTGGGATGACTTTGCAGATTAACATTCCTGGTTATTTTCTGATCTCACTCATTGCCTGCAATGGTAGTAAAACAAAATTCTGATTGAGGAGTTTGGAAGAAGTAACTGGTCATATATTCATCTGCTCTTTCTCTCTTTGGATCCTCCAACTGAAAGAACTGCTTGCTGTCTTCTGGCTATGAGACACATTTCGTGTTAAGAGCGCTTTTCTTTTGGGTGAGGCCCATGAGTCCAGCTCTGCCTGTATCTGGATGCATAAGATTAATTCAGGGCTGAGACATTAGAAAGGCCACTTAGTACAGAATTTAGTTATGTTGTCCAAAAGCATCATCAGTTAAAAGAAAAAAAATAGTCAATATTTTTTACCTTCATCTGCCTGACTTCTGTGTTTTGCTCTCAATTTGTTTTGACCTTAAGAGAAGAACAGAGTAAATCAGAACCTGGGATGAACTGATACATGTAGGTGCTACAGGCAGGCTCCTAATTTGGTGGCTCTTTAAATAAATATTTTAAAGATGCTTGTTTAACATTTATATAAGAGAACGGGACAAATTTATATTTTGCTAATAAAATTTTTGCCTCTTCCTTTTATGCCCCAAATTACTTGTGCTGTGATATTTTATGTGTCCTATTAACTCTTTTGATTTTTAAAAATGGGGCACAGTCACACCTTGTCAAGTGCATTGCACCAAATAAATGTAACTTAAGGTTTTAAGTTATTTAGTTTTTCTTTCATTTTTTAGTTTTTATATCACTCGTGATTGGATAGCTTTAGTCACTCAGACTCACTAAGGATAGAAGTAATTTACATAGAAATACTTGCTAAGTCCTATTCAAAATATTTTGAAAGTTATTTTTTTTTCTGCCTTAGATGTAGGCAAAATATTTCCCATCTCTTTGTTGTTACTATTTTATCTTCATTTTTCTTTTTGAATTTTTGAACCAGACAGCTTCTTCAGAATCATGCTAAAAGGCTTACAATACAGATAGTAGAATAAAACACTCATTTGCGGTAAAAGACATCATGTGATGCTGACAGTGACTGCCCGTTTCCCATCACTGCAGTTACATCGTGAAATGCGCACAAATGTACCGTGTAGAAAGAGTGCGCACAGAGAGGTCACCGCCAGTGAGGGGTACCTTTTAAAATTTTCACTTGAGGGTACTACATACCTCTACGTGAGCTGAACCAACATTCAGTTTGCTTGTGTTGTGGCTGTGTGTGGAAACTGATCTCACTATTCCTGCACATATCCCCTGATGCTTTAGTGTCCCTTGTAGACTGATCACACTGGGCTCCTACCTTTCTGGCTCCTCCCTTAATCAGGGGCTGACCAGGAGGCAAGTGGAGAGAGTGCTAGCCAAAATGTCAAAGAAAGGCCAGGCTTAAAGTTAGTGCTGCTTGGATTATTCAATAGCGTAGCAAGTTCTAAGGGTGCTGGCTGGGGTCAGAAGTGGTGGGTTAGAGCTTGTGTGCATGCCTCTTTTCATTAAAGATCCTGAGGCCTTACCAAGCAGATAAAGGTAGGGTAGATGTTTACATAAATGTGACAATATTCATCTTCACAAATAGTGGCATTGATTGGTTATGTATCTAGGATTCCCAGGGTGAATCAGTGCAGAGTTGATTTAAAATACAGTAAAATGTTTCCATCCCTGAGATGCAATGTACAACATAGGTTTTAATAAAATAATTAAACACTGTTTATGTGTGTCCTGTTGACATTGTTATATCAATAATATACATTTATTATTATGGAAAGTTTGCATTAATATATAACTGGCTTCTTGATAACAACAAAGTTCTTATTTTATGTCTGATTTCTCCAGAGAAAATCATAAATTAACATCTGTAAAGATAATTATTCAGTGAAGGAACATTGAATTGTTTGCCTCAGTTAGAATTTCTTTATTTTATTTTATTTTATTTTTTTGAGACAGAGTCTCACTCTGTTGCCCAGGCTAGAGCGAGTGCCGTAGCATCAGCTTAGCTCACAGCAACCTCAAACTCCTGGGCTCAAGCAATCCTTCTGCCTCAGCCTCCCGAGTAGCTGGGACTACAGGCATGTGCCACCATGCCTGGCTAATTTTTTCTGTATATTTTTAGTTGGCCAATTAATTTCTTTCTATTTTTAGTAGAGATGGGGTTTCGCTCTTGCTCAGGCTGGTTTTGAACTCCTGACCTTGAGCAATCCGCCTGCCTTGGCCTCCCAGAGTGCTAGGATTACAGGCGTGAGCCACCGCTCCCGGCCAGAATTTCTTAGTCTTATGTTGCAACCTGCTATTGCTCTTTTATCCCAGGTCTAGTAAGGTGCAAAAGGTAAATTATAAGCATTATAGAGCTCAGGTTTGCTCATGTCATCATAGGTCAACTCCCTGTCTTATTAGGTTATTAAGTGTGTAATGTCTGATTTCCTTAAGTACTAAGTTTGACAGTTGATATCTCTGACATTTCACTTTGACATTTCTTGTTTTATTTTTATCGTGAAGGTACAGCCTCAGTTTTTCAAACATACATTTTGGCTTGAGATTATCTTCCACATTTTTTTAAGAGCAATTTTTGTGAAACCATGGATAAGTCAAAAATTTGTGCTACTTTCAAATATGAGTTCTGTCATGGAAACAATGCAGCACAGACAGCTTGAAATACCAATGAACTGTTTGGGAACGATGTGGCTAATGAATGTCTAGTACGTCCATGGTTTGAGAAATTCCATTCTGGTGATTTTAATCTTAAAAAGGAGCCATGTGAGTGACCTGAGACTGAGATGGTAACATTGAAAGCTGAAGTGGAAGTGAATCCATCTCAACCTGCACGTGAATTAGCAGCAAGGTTTGATGTTGCTATTCCAACAATATTGGACCATTTGAAACAAATGGGCAAGGTAAAGAAGCTGGATAGATGGGTACTGCATGAATTAAATGAGCACCAACAGAGAAATAGTCTCCAAGCTTCCAAGCTTGCCTTTCTTTGCTGTCATGACATAAAGGTGAACCATTTCTACACTGTATTGTGACATGTGATGAAAAGTGGATTCTTTTTGACAATTGCAAGCATTTGGCATAATGGTTGGATGAAGACAAAGTGCCGAAACACAGTCCAAAACTGAATATTCATCAAAAAAAAAGCTAATCATGTCTGTTTGGTGGTCCAGTGCTGGTATTATCCACTACAGCTTCATGAAACCTGGTCAATCGATTACAGCAGATGTCTACTGCAACCGATTGGATGAAATGATGGATGCTTGCAGTTAAGCAGCTGAGACTGGTCAAAAGAGATAGGCCAATTCTCCTGCAA